>CM042390.1:41826195-42113695 GCA_023634145.1 Thymallus thymallus | reverse complement strand
GCCCTGTATACGAATTGGAGTGGGTCTAGGGTTTCTGGGATGATGGTGTTGATGTGAGCCAAGACCAGCCTTTCAAAGCACTTCATGTCTACCGACGTGAGTTCTACGGGGCGGTAATCCTTTAGACAGGTTACCTTCACTTTCTTGGACACAAGGACTATGGTGTTCTGCTTGAAACATGTAGGTCTTACAGACTCGGTCAGGGAGAGGTTGAAAATGTCAGTGAAGACACTTGCCAGTTGGTACGCAAGTTCCTGCTCATGTCGGCTACGAAGAGTGTGGTCACACAGTTGTCCGGAACAGCTGGTGCTCTCATGCATGCTTAAGTGTTGCTTGCCTCGAAGCGAGCAGAAAAGGCATTTAGCCCATATGGTAGGCTCGCAAACACTGGGCAAGCTCGCGGCTGGGTTTACCTTAGTAGTCGGTAATAGTTTGCAAGCCCTGCCACATCCGACGAGCGTCAGAGCTGGTGTAGTAGGATTCGATCTTAGTCCTGTATTGACGTTTTGCCTGTTTGATGGTTCGTCTGAGGCCATAGCGGGATTTCTTATAAGCGTCCAGATTAGTGTCCCACTCCTTAAAAGTGTTGCCTGTAATCCATGGCTTCTGGTTGGGATATGTACGTGCGGTCACCGTGGACACGTCGTTGTCGATGCACTTATTGACGAATCCGGCACCATCCCTAGGGTGAAGCATGGTGGTGGCAGCATCATGCTGTGGGGATGTTTTTCAGCGGCAGGGACTGGGAGACTAGTCAGGATCGAAGCAAAGATGAACGAGAGAGAGATCCTTGATGAAAACCTGCTCCAGAGTGCTCAGGACCTCAGACTGGGGGCGAAGGTTCACCTTCCAACAGGACAATGACCCTAAGCACTCTGAATGTCCTTGAGTGGACCAGCCAGATCCCGGACTTGAACCCGATCGAACATCTCTGGAGAGACCTGAAAATAGCTGTGTAGGAACGCTCCCCATCCAACCTGACAGAGCTTACGTAAATGTCAATAAAGGCACCCGTGGTCCGAATTTGGCCCGTTGGCCGCCAGATGGAGAACACTAGTCTATTGTCTGTAGCATAAACTGTTAAAAGAGCTGTACCATTTTGAAAACCAACTACTTTAGCCTGCCATTGACAGTCATGATGTCCTCGCCATGTCATTTATCATAGTAGCATGGAGCAGCAATCTGTATGATCAGACCAAAAACAATCATGGAAAAGTGACCGGGTGAAATTGTGAAGCAAATGGAGAGAAATGCAGTTTCACTCTGTCCAATCAGAGCAGCAGGATCAACGTACAGTCCGTCCTTCTCTTTACAGACAGGCAAAATTGCCAGTTGAGTTATTTAGACCATGTAGAACCTCACACATAAGAAAGATGTGTGCTTGCACCCGAAAATTCTATATTTCTTTAGATCACGGATCACTTCCAAAAATACTTGGATCATAATTGTATCCAGAAATATGCCCATATCTGTTACGATACTTTTGTCAGATTAATTGGCACACTCCTATACAGTACTATAGCAGTAGTCAAGCTGCTTATGCTGAAAAGCCTTGTTAGTACATAAGGTCAAATTAGCTTTTGAATTTTCTGTATTTTTCAGCTTCAGACAAAAGCTAATATTTCATTTAAAACCATTTTCTTTCATGAATAGGCCTTGGTTAAAAGTGCACTAAACAGCAACTAGCGCCCAGGTTGAACTAACATGTGTTGTTGTTGAGACACCTAGCTCTCTGCTGTCACGAAACTGGATAGTTCTATTTGGGGAATAGGGTCCCATTTTGGATGCACCAACTCTCCTGTCTGGGAGGAAGGAATGCTTGTATGGATTGAGCTTGCGAACGTTCTTCTTTAATGAACTGTAAACCTTCCAACATTGAATTTCCTGTATTGGCAGCCTAACAACATCCACAATGAGGAAATTGAAAAGCAGTGTCCCCTTTTGGGATTCTTTTGTGAGCAACGTGTATCATATGGAATAGCCTACTGTTTGTAGCGGGCTTGAATTTGAAATGTCATCTTTGAATGTTCATAATGTTTTGGATGGTATGTTTCTGCTAGTGATCACATGTCTCTGTGTTCTAGGGAGTTGTTCCACTGTACTTTCACTTATGCGTTGCAGTGGTGTAATGTACTTATGTAGTACTTTAAAGTATTTTTACTTAAGTATTTATTTTTGCTATATTTTTGACTACTTCACTAAATTCCTAAAGAAAATAATGTACTTTTTATTCCACACCTTTTCTGTGACACTCAAAAATACTCGTTACATTTTGGATGCTTAGCAGAACAGGACAAGGGTCCAATTTACATCCCTGGTCATCCCTACTGCCTCTGGTCTAGAAGAATCACTAAACACACATGCTTCATTTATAAATGATGTCTGAGTGTAGGATTTTGAAATGATTTATACTTTTACTTTTGATACTTAACTATATTTAACACTTTTAGACTTCTCCTCAAGTAGTATTTTACTGGGTGACTTTCACTGGAGTCATTTTCTATGAAGTTATCTTTACTTTTACTCAAGTATGACAGTTGACGTGTTTCCCTCTCCGGCCTATAGGTCACCAGACTGCTGATTATCCCTCACACCTGTCACCATCGTCACGCGCCTCATCACACTCACCTGGACTCCATCACTTTTCGATTACTTTCCCCATGTACAGTTGAAGTCAGAAATTTACATAAACTTAGGTTGAAGTCATTAAAACTCATTTTTCAACCACAACCATGTTAACAAACTATAGTTTTGTCAAGTCGGTTAGGACATCTACTTTGTGCATGACACAAGTAATTCTTCCAATAATTGTTTACAGACAGATTATTTCACTTATAATTCACTATATCACAATTCCAGTGGGTCAGAAGTTTACATACACTAAGTTGACTGTGCCTTTAAACAGCTTGGAAAATTCCAGAAAATGATGTCATGGCTTTAGAAGCTTCTGATAGGCTAATTGACATAATTGGAGTCAATTGGAGGTGTACCTGTGGATGTATTTCAAGGCTTACCTTCAAACTCAGTGCCTTTTTTTCTCGACATCATGGGAAAATCAAAAGAAATCAGCCAAGACTTCAGAAAAAAAATTGTAGACCTCCACAAGTCTGGTTCATCCTTGGGAGCAATTTCCAAACGCCTGAAGGTACCACGTTCATTTGTACAAACAATAGTACGCAAGTATAAACACCATGGGTCCACGCAGCCGTCATACCGCTCAGGAAGGAGACGCGTTCTGTCTCCTAGAGATGAACGTACTTTGGTGTGAAAAGTGCAAATCAATCCCAGAACAACAGAACCTTTTGAAGATGCTGCAGGAAACAGGTACAAAAGTATCTATATCCACAGTAAAACGAGTCCTATATCGACATGACCTGAAAGGCCGCTCAGCAAGGAAGAAGCCACTGCTCCAAAACCGCCATAAAAAGCCAGACTACGGTTTTCAACTGCACATGGGGACAAAGATCGTACTTTTTGGAGAAATGTCCTCTGGTCTGATGAAACAAAAACAGAACTGTTTGGCCATAATGACCATCGTTATGTTTGGAGGAAAAAGGGGGAGGCTTGCAAGCCGAAGAACACCATCCCAACCGTGAAGCAAGGGGGTGGCAGCATCATGTTGTGGGGGTGCTTTGCTGCAGGAGGGACTGGGGCACTTCACAAAATAGATGGCATCATGAGGAAGGAAACTGATGTGGATATATTGAAGCAACATCTCAAGACATCAGTCAGGAAGTTAAAGCTTGGTCGCAAATGGGTCTTCCAAATGGTCAATGACCTCAGCATACTTACAAAGTTGTGGCAAAATGGCTTAAGGACAACAAAGTCAAGGAGAGGCCATCACAAAACCCTGACCTCAATCCTATAAAAAATATGTGGGCAGAACTGAAAAAGCGTGTGTGAGCAAGGAGGCCTACAAACCTGACTCAGTTACACCAGTTCTGTCAGGAGGAATGGGCCAAAATTCACCCAACTTATTGTGGGAAGCTTGTGGAAGGCTACCTGAAACGTTTGACCCAAGTTAAACAATTTAAAAGGCAATGCTACCAAATACTAATTGAGTGTATGTTAACTTCTGACCCACTGGGAATGTGATGAAAGAAATAAAAGCTGAAATAAATAATTCTCTCTACTATTATTCTGACATTTCACATTCTTAAAATAAAGTGGTGATCCTAACTGACCTAAGACAGGGAATTTTTACTAGGATTAAATGTCAGGAATTGTGAAAACTGAGTTTAAATGTATTTTGCTAAGGTGTATGTAAACTTCCGACTTCAACTGTTTCAGTCCCCTTGGTTCTTTCCTCAGGTGTCATTGACTCTGATCCAGCTTCGTGTCTGTGCTTTGGTTTCGTGTTCCTTGTTTTTTGTTTATTTATTGAAACACACACTACCTGAACTTGCTTCCTGACTCAGACGTTACAGGTACTTTTTCCAACACTGCTGCTTTGTTTGCCCTTTGAAGTCTAGGGCAAGTTACTGTTAACACTTTGACAACTGCTGATGTAAAAAGGGCTTTATATTATACATTTGATTGATTGTGTTTCCAGGTGCTCCAGGTATCATCTCTTCGCCTTACGCTGGGGCAGCAGGTTTTGGCCCCGCTATCGGATTCCCCCAAGCAGGTAGGTACCACCGCTCTATCCCCCTCCTCCAGCCCCACACCCCCTATACAGGTAGGTACCACCGCTCTATCCCCCTCCTCCAGCCCCACACCCCCTATACAGGTAGGTACCACCCCACTGTCCCCCTCCTCCAGCCCCACACCTCCTATACAGGTAGGTAACCCCCCCCCCTCCAGCCCACACCTCCTATACAGGTAAGTAACCTCCTCCAGCCCCACACCCCCTATACAGGTAGGTACCACCACACTATCCCCCTCCTCCAGCCCCACACCCCCTATACAGGTAGGTAACCTCCCCCCCCTCCCCCAGCCCCACACCCCCTATACAGGTAGGTAACCCCCCCCCCCCCCCCCCCCCTCCTCTATTCCTCCTACTGACCCTGGGGCCTCCCCCGTCTCTCCTCCCCTCTCTCCTCCATTCCTCCTACTGACCCTGGGCCTTCCTCCCTCCTCTAGTAGGCCCGCCCTTTGACCTGCTATCGTGCGTGCCCCCAGGTCTGTCCATGCACACGATGACCAGCGCTCTGGGACCCCTCGCCATGCCAGGCTCAGTCTCGGGGCGGATGACCCTCCACGGCATGGCCCCTGTTGCTGTTCACTCCGTTCTCCTTGTCTCCAACCTCAATCCTGATGTGAGTGACCCCCCCCCCCCTGTTATCCCCCCAACTCCTCTTTCTTGTTTGTACTCTTACCAACTCCATTGACCTGGTGAGACGTGATCCTAAATGTTTCTGACCTGGTGAGACGTGATATAATGTTACTGACCTGGTGAGACGTGATCCTAAATGTTACTGACCTGGTGAGACGTGATCCTAAATGTTACTGACCTGGTGAGACGTGATCCTAAATGTTACTGACCTGGTGAGACGTGATCCTAAATGTTACTGACCTGGTGAGACGTGATCCTAAATGTTACTGACCTGGTGAGACGTGATCCTAAATGTTACTGACCTGGTGAGACGTGATCCTAAATGTTACTGACCTGGTGAGACGTGATATAATGTTACTGACCTGGTGAGACGTGATCCTAAATGTTACTGACCTGGTGAGACGTGATATAATGTTACTGACCTGGTGAGACGTGATATAATGTTACTGACCTGGTGAGACGTGATATAATGTTACTGACCTGGTGAGACGTGATCCTAAATGTTACTGACCTGGTGAGACGTGATATAATGTTACTGACCTGGTGAGACGTGATCCTAAATGTTACTGACCTGGTGAGACGTGATCCTAAATGTTACTGACCTGGTGAGACGTGATCCTAAATGTTACTGACCTGGTGAGACGTGATCCTAAATGTTACTGACCTGGTGAGACGTGATCCTAAATGTTACTGACCTGGTGAGACGTGATATAATGTTACTGACCTGGTGAGACGTGATATAATGTTACTGACCTGGTGAGACGTGATATAATGTTACTGACCTGGTGAGACGTGATATAATGTTACTGACCTGGTGAGACGTGATATAATGTTACTGACCTGGTGAGACGTGATATAATGTTACTGACCTGGTGAGACGTGATATAATGTTACTGACCTGGTGAAACGTGATCCTAAATGTTACTGACCTGGTGAGACGTGATATAATGTTACTGACCTGGTGAGACGTGATATAATGTTACTGACCTGGTGAGACGTGATCCTAAATGTTACTGACCTGGTGAGACGTGATATAATGTTACTGACCTGGTGAGACGTGATCCTAAATGTTACTGACCTGGTGAGACGTGATATAATGTTACTGACCTGGTGAGACGTGATCCTAAATGTTACTGACCTGGTGAGACGTGATATAATGTTACTGACCTGGTGAGACGTGATCCTAAATGTTACTGACCTGGTGAGACGTGATCCTAAATGTTACTGACCTGGTGAGACGTGATCCTAAATGTTACTGACCTGGTGAGACGTGATCCTAAATGTTACTGACCTGGTGAGACGTGATCCTAAATGTTACTGACCTGGTGAGACGTGATCCTAAATGTTACTGACCTGGTGAGACGTGATATAATGTTACTGACCTGGTGAGACGTGATATAATGTTACTGACCTGGTGAGACGTGATCCTAAATGTTACTGACCTGGTGAGACGTGATATAATGTATGATCAGATAGAAGCTCATGTTAGAATTTAATGGTGCTTTGGCTACTTCTTGGTAAATATAATTGTGTGTTCTCTTCTGGGCTGCAGTCATTAAAGAGTTAATTTAAGCCTGTTGTTGTTAGCTGCTCTCTCTCTCTGTGTCAGCAGCAGGTGATGTCACAAGACAAGACCTGGGTTATGTTCCAAATGGCACCCTATTACCTATGTAGTGCACTACTTTTGACCAGGGCACTTGGTAGTGTTGTATAGAATGTTGCTAGCTGGGTCTTATTTGATTCTCCAGCTAGATAAGCAGCATTAGGGCTGGGCCGCTGCTGGCTGGCTGGCTGGCTGGCTGGGCTGCTGCTGGCTGGCTGGCTGGGCTGCTGCTGGCTGGCTGGCTGGCTGGCTGGGCCGCTGCTGGCTGGCTGGCTGGGCTGCTGCTGGCTGAGTGGGCCGCTGCTGGCTGGCTGGGCCGCTGCTGGCTGGCTGGCTGGCTGGCTGGGCCGCTGCTGGCTGGCTGGGCCGCGGCTGGCTGGCTGGCTGGGCCGCGGCTGGCTGGCTGGCTGGGCCGCGGCTGGCTGGCTGGCTGGCTGGGCCGCGGCTGGCTGGCTGGCTGGCTGGCTGGGCCGCGGCTGGCTGGCTGGCTGGGTGTGTTGATGATGCGATCAATATGATGCAAGGTTAAGGGAAGGAACATGCTTGGATGGTTTCTGAGCTGGTTTCATTAGAGAATAAAGTGTATCACCGCGCCACCCGCACCAGTATTGCTTTCCCTCCAGACCAGTTGTCTGACTTTCTCTATCTTCTCCCTGCAGAGCATTTCACCACATGGACTGTTCATCCTATTTGGTAAGGCCATTTAGTAATGGGTTTGGTTGTAATTCACTGCATAGCTTTGTGTGTGTGGCTACCATCGTTACTGTGACTTTTATGCTATCTGTGATTGGCTGATAAGTATACATCCTGTCCTCTCGGTTTAAATACTGAAATATGTTAGTCAACCCACACCCCTCTATTATACAATGCTTAGAAATTATCTTGCTTTGGCAGTGTAAACATACAGTATGTTTCCCATGCTAATAAACCCCTCGAATTGAATTAATATACTGTATGTACTCCACACCCCTCTGTTCCTCCCTCTCTCTCTCTTTCTCTCCAGGGGTGTATGGTGACGTGCATCGGGTCAAAATTCTGTTTAACAAGAAAGAGAATGCCTTAATCCAGATGGCTGATGCCACCCAGGCACAGCTTGGTGAGAGAATAGATAGATAGATAGATAGATAGATAGATAGATAGATAGATAGATAGATAGATAGATAGATAGATAGATAGATAGATAGATAGATAGATAGATAGATAGATAGATAGATAGATAGATAGATAGATAGATAGATAGATAGATAGATAGATAGATAGATAGATAGATAGATAGATAGATAGATAGATGTTGTGGGGTATTGTGGGTAGGCCAGTGACACAACATCAACATTTAATCCATTTTAAATCTAGGCAATAACACAACAACATGTAGAAAAAGTCAAGCCAACACTTTCTGAAGACACTGTAGTTCGCTAGCTACATCCTACTGCTTCAACATCATCAACTATGGTAAAAACAACCCAGAATTCCTCTTCCTCTTCCCTGGTCAAAATCACCAACGACTTCCTGCACACAGCAGTGAAACAGCCTAGGTCCCGGTTTCCCAAAAGTTCATTGTTAGAACCTTCGTAGGAGCATCTTTATGAGATGCAGCTGACTCAGTGCTGCTATCCATCCTCCTCCTCCTCCACCTCAGTGCAGCCTTCCATACCATCTCCCATCCACTCCTCATGGAATGTCTGGCTGGTGTTGGTGTCACGGATGTTGTACTCTCCTGGTTTACCTCACTGACCGCCAACAGTTTGTTCAACTGAAAAATCAGATCAGGATGTGCAGCTGTCTCACAGGGTGGGTGTTGGGTCAGTGTTGGGTCTACTGCTCTTCATCATATACAGTGCATTTGGAAAGTATTCAAACCCCTTGACTTATTCCACATTTTGTTACTTTACAGCCTAATTCTATTGGGTTTAAATTGTTTTTTTCCCTAATCAATTTACACACAATACCCCGTAATGACAATACCCCATAATGACCCAATACCCCATAATGACACAATACCCCATAATGACACAATACCCCGTAATGACAATACCCCATAATGACCCAATACCCCATAATGACCCAATACCCCATAATGACAATACCCCATAATGACCCAATACCCCATAATGACCCAATACCCCATAATGACCCAATACCCCATAATGACACAATACCCCATAATGACACAATACCCCATAATGACACAATACCCCATAATGACACAATACCCCAAAACGACCCAATACCCCACAATGACCCAATACCCCACAATGACACAATACCCCATAATGACACAATACCCCACAATGACACAATACCCCATAATGACACAATACCCCATAATGACACAATACCCCATAATGACACAATACCCCACAACGATCCAAAACGACCCAATACCCCACAATGACCCAATACCCCACAATGACCCAATACCCCATAATGACCCAATACCCCATAATGACACAATACCCCATAATGACACAACACCCCATAATGACACAACACCCCATAATGACACAACACCCCATAATGACACAACACCCCATAATGACACAACACCCCATAATAAGGACACAACACCCCATAATAAGGACACAACACCCCATAATAAGGACACAACACCCCATAATAAGGACACAACACCCCATAATAAGGACACAACACCCCATAATAAGGACACAATACCCCATAATAAGGACACAATACCCCATAATAAGGACACAACACCCCATAATGACAAAGCAAAAACAGTTTTTTAGAAAGTTTAGCAAATGTATTAAAATAATAAACTGAAATATCAAATTTACATAAATATTCAGACCCTTTACTCAGTACTTTGTTAAGTATTCAGACCTTTACTCAGTACTTTAAGTATTCAGACCATTTACTCAGTACTTTAAGTATTCAGACCATTTACTCAGTACTTTGTTAAGTATTCAGACCCTTTACTCAGTACTTTGTTAAGTATTCAGACCCTTTACTCAGTACTTTGTTAAGTATTCAGACCCTTTACTCAGTACTTTGTTAAGTATTCAGACCCTTTACTCAGTACTTTGTTAAGTATTCAGACCCTTTACTCAGTACTTTGTTGAAGCACCTTTGGCAGCGATTACAGCCTCAAGTCTTCTTGGGTTTGACGCTACAAGCTTGGCACACCTGTATTTGGGGAGTTTCTCCCATTCTTCTCTGCAGATCCTCTCAAGCTCTGTCAGGTTGGATGGGGAGCGTCGCTGCACAGCTATTTTCAGGTCTCTCCAGAGATTTTTGATCGGGTTCAAGTCCAGGCTTTGGCTGGGCCACTCAAGGACGTTCAGAGACTTGTCACGGAGCCACTCCTGTGTTGTCTTGGCTGTGTGCTGAGGGTCGGTGTCCTGTTGGAAGATGAATCTTCAACCCAGTCTGAGGTCCTGAGCGCTATGGAGCAGGTTTTCATCAAGGATCTCTCACTGTACGTTCTCCTTTCATCTTTCCTTCAATCCTGACTAGTCTCCCAGTCCCTGCCTCTGAAAAACATCCCCACAGCTTGATGCTGCCACCACCATGCTTCACCGTAGGGATGGTGCCTGGTTTCCTCAACATGTGATGCTTGGCATTCAGGCCAAAGTGTTCAATCTTGTTCATCAGACCAGAGAATCTTGTTTCTCATGGTCTGAGAGTCTTTAGGTGCCTTTTGGCAAACTCCAAGCGGGCTGTCATGTGCCTTTTACTGAGGAGTGGCTTCTGTCTGGCCACTCTACTATAAAGGCCTGATTGGTGGAGTGCTGCAGAGATGGTTGTCCTTCTGGAAGGTTCTCCCATCTCCACAGAAGAACTCTGGAGCTCAATCAGAGTGACCTTCAGGTTCTTGGTCACCTCCCTGACCAAGGCACTTCTCCCCCGATTGCTCTAGGAAGTCTTGTTGGTTCCAAACTTCTTCCATTTAAGAATGATGTAGGGGACATTCAATGCTGCAAAAATTGTTTTGGTACCCTTTCCCAGATCTGTGCCTTGTCACAATCCTGTCTCGGAGCTCTACGGATAATTCCTTCGACCTCATGTCTTGGTTTTTGCTCTGACATACACTGTCAACTGTGGGACCTTTTTTTATAGACAGGTGTGTGCCTTCCCAAATCATGTCCAATCAGTTGAATTTACCACAGGTGAACTCCAAGTTGTAGAAACATCTCAAGGATGATTAATGGAAACAGGATGTACCTGAGCTCAATTTCGAGTCTCATAGCAAAGGGTCTGAATACTAATGTAAATGTATTTCTGTTTTTTTATGGACCCCAGGAAGAGTAACTGCTGCCTTGGCAGGTAATGGGGATCCATAATAAATACAAATACATGATTTAATGATCTTATGTACTACATTGGCTTTTATGTAGGCCTTGAGTTTATTTTATTATAATTATTACTGTCAATCAGTCTGTACTGTTTCTGACACTTCTCCTCTCCTCCCCCAGCTATGTCCCATCTGAACGGCCAGCGGCTGCACGGTAAGGTGATCAGAGTGACCATCTCTAAGCACCAGGCGGTCCAGCTGCCCAGGGAAGGACAAGAAGACCAGGGCCTCACTAAAGACTTCAGCGGCTCCCCGCTACACCGCTTCAAGAAGCCTGGATCCAAGAACTTCCAGAATATCTTCCCTCCCTCCGCCACCCTCCATCTCTCCAACATCCCGTGAGTTTCACTATACCTCCCTCCTCCAGATATAACACCTCTCCAGCTATACCTCCCTCCTCCAGATATAACACCTCTCCAGATATAACACCTCTCCAGATATAACACCTCTCCAGATATAACACCTCTCCAGATATAACACCTCTCCAGATATACCTCCCTCCTCTCCAACACTAGCTAGCTACTCTGTTTACTTCTGGGGATGGATGTGTCTAAATCTGAACTAGCAAACATTAATGATAATGTCTGTCACAAGAAAGTTCCCCTTTAGCTGTGTTCCTGCAGTATACTCTACCAGCTGTGTTCCTGCAGTATACTCTACCAGCGGTGTTCCTGCAGTATACTCTACCAGCTGTGTTCCTGCAGTATACTCTACCAGCTGTGTTCCTGCAGTATACTCTACCAGCTGTGTTCCTGCAGTATACTCTACCAGCTGTGTTCCTGCAGTATACTCTACCAGCTGTGTTCCTGCAGTATACTCTACCAGCTGTACTCCCACACATTTGACTCAATATGTCAGCTATATGTCTACAGTAGGCTACTACCACAAGAGGTATCATCAGGTTAAGGAATAGTTCAAGGTAAAAGCCTATTTCTTCAGAGCTCATGTCTAACACTATTCATTTGTTTCCCCCTCCTCTCCACCAACAGTCCATCTATAACAGATGACATCCTAAAGGACCTGTTTGCTGGGCATGAATACACAGTCAAGGCCTTCAAGTTCTTCCAGTACGTTCTCTTTCTGACGCTTTACTTCCTCAACACACAAATGCTAGGATTCAAACAAACCGCACAGCACCAATAGAGCACTGTACTTGGCTTTTAAAGACATTTTCCCCAACGTTCACAGAGTAAACACTGTACTTGGCTTTTAAAGACATTTTCCCCAACATTCACAGAGTAAACACTGTACTTGGCTTTTAAAGACATTTTCCCCAATGTTCAGAGTAAACACTGTACTTGGCTTTTAAAGACATTTTCCCCAATGTTCAGAGTAAACACTGTACTTGGCTTTTAAAGACATTTTCCCCAACGTTCAGAGTAAACACTGTACTTGGCTTTTAAAGACATTTTCCCCAACGTTCAGAGTAAACACTGTACTTGGCTTTTAAAGACATTTTCCCCAACGTTCACAGAGTAAACACTGTACTTGGCTTTTAAAGACATTTTCCCCAACGTTCACAGAGTAAACACTGTACTTGGCTTTTAAAGACATTTTCCCCAACGTTCAGAGTAAACACTGTACTTGGCTTTTAAAGACATTTTCCCCAACGTTCAGAGTAAACACTGTACTTGGCTTTTAAAGACATTTTCCCCAACGTTCACAGAGTAAACACTATACTTGTGCACATGACAAACCTGAATGTCGGCTTTAACGTAAAATTACTTTTAAAGCCCCTAGAGTTGATGTCAGCACTCCTGCGGAAATCTGATTAGCATAATAATAATAAAAACATTCAAATCTGTCAGTTTAAGCTAGAGTTATCTGTTTTGCATTGGATACATCTCAGTCCACCGCACCTGCCGATATCTGTGGTGAAAGGTGGCAGCACTAGAGCTGTGTTTGTCAGACCATGAGACATCCCGAAAATTGGTCTTCACACAAAATAGTCTGTAACGTTCGAACAGTTTGGCCTGCAAACTATTATGACCCCTCTGTGGAAATGTTAAACGAACACGTACATGTCTGTTGTTTTTCTCTAAGACGCCCACATGCCTCACGAGACTCGTCTGAAGGTCCCTTGGTACCAGTTGAAAAAAATTAATGGAATTACAGTAAATATGGCGACTGTATATACAGTATATAATGTTTCCTGGTCTTTCTTATCTCTCAGATATAGGACAGACAGTTCAGAACAAACTTCATTTGAATTTTTGGGGGGACTATCTGTTGTACCATGTAGTGAATCTGTTATTCAATGTGTTTCTATGGTCTAATAGCAGTAAGGACTATCTGTTGTTCCATGTAGTGAATCTGTTATTCAATGTGTTTGTATGGGCTAATAGCAGTAAGGACTATCTGTTGTTCATGTAGTGAATCTGTTATTCAATGTGTTTCTATGGTCTAATAGCAGTAAGGACTATCTGTTGTTCCATGTAGTGAATCTGTAATTCAATGTGTTTGTATGGTCTAATAGCAGTAAGGACTATCTGTTGTTCATGTAGTGAATCTGTTATTCAATGTGTTTCTATGGTCTAATAGCAGTAAGGACTATCTGTTGTTCCATGTAGTGAATCTGTTATTCAATGTGTTTGTATGGTCTAATAGCAGTAAGGACTATCTGTTGTTCATGTAGTGAATCTGTTATTCAATGTGTTTCTATGGTCTAATAGCAGTAAGGCCAAATAAAATGTTTCATCCAATATATATTTTTTGATACTTCTGATACGTCTTAAAATTCCAAATCAAATAGAAAAATGATCCTTGGTATGACCTTATTAAAACAATGCCATATATCTTAGTAGTATTGATTACTGTCTGTCCATCTGTGTCTGTCTCAGGAAGGACCGTAAGATGGCCCTGATCCAGTTGGGTTCAGTGGAGGAGGCCATCCAGGCCCTGATCGACCTCCACAACCACGACCTGGGAGAGAACCACCACCTCCGCGTGTCCTTCTCCAAGAGCACCATCTGACCCGCATCACACAGCTCCTCCACCCCAACCCCAGGGCCTCGCTCCTGGGCTCGGCTAACCCCATGGCCCCCCCTAGCCCCTGTTGGGAGTGAAGGACAGAAAGACCCACTTTGACTTAAAACAACAACAGACAATTAGGTAGTTTAGATGATATTGTTGCGTAATAGACTACTGTAATACAAGGCCTTCAGAAGGAAGGAGCGCTGGTTGATTGATTCAGGGCAGAGAGTACAACGGTGATGTGGGCTGACATGATGCATCAGTGCATCCTTTATCTGGCATTATAGGACCCTAACCCATGGAGAGACTAGACCCTAACCCATGGAGAGACTATGCCCTAACCCATGGAGAGACTAGACCCTAACCCATGGAGAGACTAGACCCTAACCCATGGAGAGACTAGACCCTAACCCATGGAGAGACTAGACCCTAACCCATGGAGAGACTAGACCCTAACCCATGGAGAGACTAGACCTTTAACCCATGGAGAGAGACTAGACCTTTAACCCAGGGAGAGACTAGACCTTTAACCCAGGGAGAGAGACTAGACCTTTAACCCAGGGAGAGAGACTAGACCTTTAACCCAGGGAGAGAGACTTGACCTTTAACCCAGGGAGAGAGACTTGACCTTTAACCCAGGGAGAGAGACTAGACCTTTAACCCAGGGAGAGAGACTTGACCTTTAACCCAGGGAGAGAGACTAGACCTTTAACCCATGGAGAGAGACTAGACCTTTAACCCAGGGAGAGAGACTAGACCTTTAACCCAGGGAGAGAGACTAGACCTTTAACCCAGGGAGAGAGACTAGACCTTTAACCCAGGGAGAGAGACTTGACCTTTAACCCAGGGAGAGAGACTAGACCTTTAACCCAGGGAGAGAGACTAGACCTTTAACCCAGGGAGAGAGACTAGACCTTTAACCCAGGGAGAGAGACTAGACCTTTAACCCAGGGAGAGAGACTAGACCTTTAACCCAGGGAGAGAGACTTGACCTTTAACCCAGGGAGAGAGACTTGACCTTTAACCCAGGGAGAGAGACTTGACCTTTAACCCAGGGAGAGAGACTTGATCTTTAACCCAGGGAGAGAGATTAAACACTCATGGGAGGCTTCTGCCCACTCTGTCACCCACTCACCTACAGACCCATCCTGTCACCCAGACACTGACCCACCCTGTGAGACTCTTCTAGCTGTATTGTGTTGTTACAACGGAAGCCTCTCCTCCGTAACCAACAGCACACCAACGTTATGTGGTGGTATTCCGTGGATGTCATGTACCGGTAGACTCGCTTCTCTTCAGTGGGATGATTTATTAACAGAGGATTAACCTGATGAGTCCGAGACCCGGTTCCATTAACAGGTATCATCACAGACACGGAAGAACAGTGTATCAAGGGTTTTCATTGAAATGTGAAGAGAAAGAAAACTGGATAATCTATACTGTTTACTGTGTAGAGACCAGACCAGACCAGACCAGACCAGACCAGATCCGAGTAGAGTAGAGTCCTGTGAATAATAGACCGTGATGGTGAACTTAATTCAATGTGCTTTTACCTGGCCTTGTAGCTGAGGTCTATCCACCTGTAGCTGAGGTCTATCCACCTGTAGCTGAGGTCTATCCACCTGTAGCTGAGGTCTATCCACCTGTAGCTGAGGTCTATCCACCTGTAGCTGAGGTCTATCCACCTGTAGCTGAGGTCTATCCACCTGTAGCTGAGGTCTGTGTCCCAAATAACACCCTCTTCCCTATTTAGGGCACTACTTTTGACCAAGTACTGTGCTGTGTCTGGGCTTTGTTGGACCCGGACCAGGCCAGATCAGCCTGAACGAGGCTAACTGGACCACACCAGACTGCACAGCTCTGCTGGAGGAAAGCCTCTCTGCTGAGAGTGGTGGACATATGAATGTGAATACTGGGTGTGTCAAAAAATGGCACCTTTTTCCCTTTAGGCCCTGGTCAAAAGTAGTGCACTATGTCTGTCTGTCTGGCTCCTGTAACGATGGTCTGTCTGTCTGGCTCCTGTAACGATGGTCTGTCTGTCTGGCTCCTGTAACGATGGTCTGTGAATAATGGGAATAACAGTGGATCTGTGGATAATGGGAATAACAGTGGATCTGTGGATAATGGGAATAACACCGGATCTGTGGATAATGGGAATAACAGGGGATCTGTGTGTTAGCCCTGATTTGACTTCTGACCCTGATCTGACCTCTTTAACTCAATTCAATTCCGGCAACAGAAGAGGAGAGCTTAGTTTTAGTGTCCCTTCTGGGCTAGCTCACGCTCCTCTGTCCCTCTGCCCTGTCCCTGATACTATCCTTCTGCCCTGTCCCTGATACTATCCCTCTGCCCTGTCCCTGATACTATCCCTCTGCCCTGTCCCTGATACTATCCCTCTGCCCTGTCCCTGATACTATCCCTCTGCCCTGTCCCTGATACTGTCCTTCTGCCCTGTCCCTGATACTGTCCCTCTGCCCTGTCCCTGATACTGTCCCTCTGCCCTGTCCCTGATACTATCCCTCTGCCCTGTCCCTGATACTGTCCCTCTGCCCTGTCCCTGATACTGTCCTTCTGCCCTGTCCCTGATACTGTCCTTCTGCCCCTGATACTGTCCTTCTGCCCTGTCCCTGATACTATCCCTCTGCCCTGTCCCTGATACTATCCCTCTGCCCTGTCCCTGATACTGTCCCTCTGCCCTGTCCCTGATACTATCCTTCTGCCCTGTCCCTGATACTATCCCTCTGCCCTGTCCCTGATACTATCCTTCTGCCCTGTCCCTGATACTGTCCTTCTGCCCTGTCCCTGATACTGTCCTTCTGCCCCTGATACTGTCCCTCTGCCCTGTCCCTGATACTATCCCTCTGCCCTGTCCCTGATACTATCCCTCTGCCCTGTCCCTGATACTATCCTTCTGCCCTGTCCCTGATACTATCCTTCTGCGCTGTCCCTGATACTGTCCCTGATACTGTCCCTCTGCCCTGTCCCTGATACTGTCTCTCTGCCCTGTCCCTGATACTGTCCCACTGCCCTGATAATGTCTCTCTGCCCTCATAATGTCTCTCTGCCCTGTCCTCCTGTCCTCCTGTCCTCCTGTCCTCCTGTCCTCCTGTCCTCCTGTCCTCTGTTCTGGCGTTCCAAACAGTTAGCAGAGTTAAATGTCTCCACTCTCTTTAGCTGTGCAGTTTTACAGATCAGCCATCTGGGATCAAACCAAAAAACAGAGATAATATTATTGTGTGTAGAGCGATATGTGATGTACACCTGGCATGAGATGACACTGAGTTGCGCTTCAGTGGAGGTGTCCTCAGAGACCAGGAGAAGTGCCGTGTCCTCAGAGACCAGGAGAAGGACTCAGTGTGGATTCTTTCATAGAACTACAATGAGAAATATATCAAATTCCTTCTAATTAAATGGGTTTCAGGTCCAGGCGAGGTTCTGTCTGTCTGTCTGTCTCTGTCTGTCTCTGTCTGTCTCTGTCTGTCTCTGTCTGTCTCTGTCTGTCTCTGTCTGTCTGTCTGTCTGGTGCTGCCTTAACATTCCAAGGAGTGTCATGTGACCCCCTGAGTAGCATTATGGGTAATTATTAGCACAGTGTCTGTGTTATCCAACCTCAGCCAGTCTCGTATTCGCCAGGGGAAAAGTTCAACAAAAAAACTTGCAACGCAAGGCAGGAGATGGTGTTACTTAGTATTTACTGGACCTTAAACAAAGCAACTGCAAACCCTTCCAAAAAAAAAAGACGTTGACGTTTACAGTCTTAACAGAAAGCAAAACTATTCAGGTCTATATCTTAAAGGATTGGCTTTTTGGAAGATGAAGAAAACATTATTTTTGGTAATTTTTTATTTTTTATGGAAGACAACTAATCTGAAACCTCACTGGGTTTTTGTACCACTATAATCATACAAGAAATCATGAACTAAAAATCATATTACTGTGTATTCACTTCAGTTCTTATTACGTGCCTTATAATCTAATGTGTTCATAAATGTTTTAGACAGTGTCTGTGTCTGAAATGGCACCTTATCCCCTATATGGTGCACTATTATCCCCCTATATGGTGCACTATTATCCCCTATATGGTGCACTATTATCCCCTATATGGTGCACTATTATCCCCCTATATGGTGCACTATTATCCCCTATATGGTGCACTATTATCCCCCTATATGGTGCACTATTATCCCCCTATATGGTGCACTATTATCCCCCTATATGGTGCACTATTATCCCCCTATATGGTGCACTATTATCCCCCTATATGGTGCACTATTATCCCCCTATATGGTGCACTATTATCCCCTATATGGTGCACTATTATCCCCTATATGGTGCACTATTATCCCCCTATATGGTGCACTATTATCCCCTATATGGTGCACTATTATCCCCCTATATGGTGCACTATTATCCCCTATATGGTGCACTATTTTCCCCTATATGGTGCACTATTATCCCCCTATATGGTGCACTATTATCCCCTATATGGTGCACTATTATCCCCTATATGGTGCACTATTATCCCCCTATATGGTGCACTATTATCCCCCTATATGGTGCACTATTATCCCCCTATATGGTGCACTATTATCCCCTATATGGTGCACTATTATCCCCTATATGGTGCACTATTATCCCCTATATGGTGCACTATTATCCCCCTATATGGTGCACTATTATCCCCCTATATGGTGCACTATTATCCCCTATATGGTGCACTATTATCCCCTATATGGTGCACTATTATCCCCTATATGGTGCACTATTATCCCCCTATATGGTGCACTATTATCCCCCTATATGGTGCACTATTATCCCCCTATATGGTGCACTATTATCCCCCTATATGGTGCACTATTATCCCCCTATATGGTGCACTATTATCCCCCTATATGGTGCACTATTATCCCCTATATGGTGCACTATTATCCCCTATATGGTGCACTACTATCCCCCTATATGGTGCACTATTATCCCCCTATATGGTGCACTATTATCCCCTATATGGTGCACTATTATCCCCCTATATGGTGCACTATTATCCCCCTATATGGTGCACTATTATCCCCCTATATGGTGCACTATTATCCCCTATATGGTGCACTACTATCCCCCTATATGGTGCACTATTATCCCCCTATATGGTGCACTATTATCCCCTATATGGTGCACTATTATCCCCCTATATGGTGCACTATTATCCCCTATATGGTGCACTATTATCCCCTATATGGTGCACTATTATCCCCCTATATGGTGCACTATTATCCCCCTATATGGTGCACTATTATCCCCTATATGGTGCACTACTATCCCCCTATATGGTGCACTATTATCCCCCTATATGGTGCACTATTATCCCCTATATGGTGCACTATTATCCCCCTATATGGTGCACTATTATCCCCTATATGGTGCACTATTATCCCCCTATATGGTGCACTATTATCCCCTATATGGTGCACTATTATCCCCTATATGGTGCACTATTATCCCCTATATGGTGCACTATTATCCCCTATATGGTGCACTATTATCCCCCTATATGGTGCACTATTATCCCCCTATATGGTGCACTATTATCCCCCTACTACTTTACAGTAGTGCACTATTATCCCCCTATATGGTGCACTATTATCCCCCTATATGGTGCACTATTATCCCCCTATATGGTGCACTATTATCCCCCTATATGGTGCACTATTATCCCCCTATATGGTGCACTATTATCCCCTATATGGTGCACTATTATCCCCCTATATGGTGCACTATTATCCCCTATATGGTGCACTATTATCCCCCTATATGGTGCACTATTATCCCCTATATGGTGCACTATTATCCCCCTATATGGTGCACTATTATCCCCTATATGGTGCACTATTATCCCCCTATATGGTGCACTATTATCCCCTATATGGTGCACTATTATCCCCCTACTACTTTACAGTAGTGCACTATTATCCCCCTATATGGTGCACTATTATCCCCCTATATGGTGCACTATTATCCCCTATATGGTGCACTATTATCCCCCTATATGGTGCACTATTATCCCCTATATGGTGCACTATTATCCCCCTATATGGTGCACTATTATCCCCCTACTACTTTACAGTAGTGCACTATTATCCCCCTATATGGTGCACTATTATCCCCCTATATGGTGCACTATTATCCCCTATATGGTGCACTATTATCCCCTATATGGTGCACTATTATCCCCCTATATGGTGTACTATTATCCCCTATATGGTGCACTATTATCCCCCTACTACTTTACAGTAGTGCACTATTATCCCCCTATATGGTGCACTATTATCCCCCTATATGGTGCACTATTATCCCCCTATATGGTGCACTATTATCCCCTATATGGTGCACTATTATCCCCCTATATGGTGCACTATTATCCCCTATATGGTGCACTATTATCCCCCTATATGGTGCACTATTATCCCCTATATGGTGCACTATTATCCCCTATATGGTGCACTATTATCCCCCTATATGGTTCACTATTATCCCCTATATGGTTCACTATTATCCCCCTATATGGTTCACTATTATCCCCTATATGGTTCACTATTATCCCCTATATGGTTCACTATTATCCCCTATATGGTTCACTATTATCCCCCTACTACTTTACAGTAGTGCACTATTATCCCCTATATGGTGCACTATTATCCCCCTATATGGTGCACTATTATCCCCCTATATGGTTCACTATTATCCCCTATATGGTGCACTATTATCCCCTATATGGTTCACTATTATCCCCTATATGGTGCACTATTATCCCCCTATATGGTGCACTATTATCCCCCTATATGGTTCACTATTATCCCCTATATGGTGCACTATTATCCCCTATATGGTTCACTATTATCCCCTATATGGTGCACTATTATCCCCCTATATGGTGCACTATTATCCCCTATATGGTTCACTATTATCCCCTATATGGTGCACTATTATCCCCCTATATGGTGCACTATTATCCCCCTATATGGTTCACTATTATCCCCTATATGGTGCACTATTATCCCCCTATATGGTTCACTATTATCCCCCTATATGGTTCACTATTATCCCCTATATGGTGCACTATTATCCCCTATATGGTTCACTATTATCCCCTATATGGTGCACTATTATCCCCTATATGGTTCACTATTATCCCCTATATGGTGCACTATTATCCCCCTATATGGTGCACTATTATCCCCCTATATGGTGCACTATTATCCCCCTATATGGTGCACTATTATCCCCCTATATGGTTCACTATTATCCCCTATATGGTGCACTATTATCCCCTATATGGTTCACTATTATCCCCTATATGGTGCACTATTATCCCCCTATATGGTGCACTATTATCCCCCTATATGGTTCACTATTATCCCCTATATGGTGCACTATTATCCCCTATATGGTGCACTATTATCCCCTATATGGTGCACTATTATCCCCCTATATGGTGCACTATTATCCCCTATATGGTTCACTATTATCCCCTATATGGTGCACTATTATCCCCCTATATGGTGCACTATTATCCCCCTATATGGTTCACTATTATCCCCTATATGGTGCACTATTATCCCCCTATATGGTTCACTATTATCCCCCTATATGGTTCACTATTATCCCCTATATGGTGCACTATTATCCCCTATATGGTTCACTATTATCCCCTATATGGTGCACTATTATCCCCTATATGGTTCACTATTATCCCCTATATAGTGCACTATTATCCCCCTATATGGTGCACTATTATCCCCCTATATGGTGCACTATTATCCCCCTATATGGTTCACTATTATCCCCTATATGGTTCACTATTATCCCCTATATGGTGCACTATTATCCCCTATATGGTTCACTATTATCCCCCTACTACTTTACAGTAGTGCACTATTCGAGAATACGGTGCATTTTCAGACGCAGACACTATCTTATGTACTATCTAGTGGGATTGGTGAGAGGTTTGATTTAATTCCCTTTTTCATGTAGAGATGTAATGTGTTTCTTTGTGGGGGTTGACTGTATTATATGTTCTGGCATGGAAGTTAATGTTTGGTGCTTTGACTTCTTAGAGAAATGTACAGGAAACTGAAATAACACAGTGTGTACTGTGGGCCTGTGTGTGTGTGTGTGTGTGTGTGTGTGTGTGTGTGTGTGTGTGTGTGTGTGTGTGTGTGTGTGTCGAATTCCATCACACAAACACATCATTTTAACACATTCATCAGAAGGGATGAAGAATGAAAAGTTTGAAGACTTATTCACTCTTCCTCACTGGGACAGAATTTATAATCTTTCTAAACCTTTCTACAGCACCATCTTCAGAACTAATGACTTTTTATGCAGACTATAGCTCAGATCTAACTTTTTAAACAATATTTTTAAGTCAATACTGACTGACTCATGCTTAGCAAATCTGATGAGGTCAAAAAATAAATGCTTAGGTTTCTACAGTAAAAGTCAAACATGTTCCTACAGTAAAAGTCAAACATGTTCCTACAGTAAAAGTCAAACATGTTTCTACAGTAAAAGTCAAACATGTTTCTACAGTAAAAGTCAAACATTATGTTTGTAGTGCAAAATGATGGACAAGTAGTGTTTCACTCATTGACTCTGAATGAATTCTGTGTACCAAATGGCGCCCTGTTTCCTATATAGTGCACTACTTTTGACTGGGTAGCTGTCAATTTTATGTGCTGATAGAATCCACCTGGATTTAGGTGTACGTTAGTAGTGTATGTTATTCTATGAGATACGTACGTTACCTAGTTATACAGGGTTGGGGTCACTGATTACTTGTAAACTGATTTCATAAAATGGGTTACGTTACCAGCAAAAATATTGTAATCAGATTACAGAGGATTACTTCTTGGATTACTTTTACGGATTACTTTGACGAATGTTTGTGCAACAAAAGAAATTGGGCACTGCTGAGCAACTTCCAGCGCGTGTTAAACGTGAACACTGAGGCTGTACCCGCTTTAAGTTACAGTTCTAACAGTGGTCATGTAGGCTACTGTGGCTATTGGATCATAATGTGGGCCTTCCAGAGTGGCCTACCATCAAAACAATGGAGAAAATGCATCCCTTAACATGTTAACATGGAAATAGTTGTTCTATCATTCAGCCTCCAGTAGAAGCCAATGTGTGGCGTTCAATGCAGTCCTACATTCCATGACGTTAGGAAAGAATATGCAGGGCTTTACATGAACCTGTTCATCCACTGGTCCTTCAGACAAGGATGTGACTGAACATGTTGTGTTGTTTGATGCAAGAAACCACTTATCAAAATAACATGCATTAATATTCCCATACCATTACTATAGAGAATCAGACTAATGATGCTGCCCTCTGCCTATGGGCTACTTAGATTATTCAAGACCGTCTCAAAATACAACACTGCCCCT
This sequence comes from Thymallus thymallus, assembly GCA_023634145.1. Lineage (NCBI taxonomy): Eukaryota > Metazoa > Chordata > Actinopteri > Salmoniformes > Salmonidae > Thymallus > Thymallus thymallus. Next base: position 42,090,092 of record CM042390.1, on the reverse strand, counting down.
TTAAGACAAAATCAAGCTCCCCATTGCTGACTACAAATGATCTATAACTGGGCTAACAACTCACTAACTAGCAAAGGAAATTAACAAAATGTTCCCACGTGGCTCGACCGGTTGGTGACCACTGCTCTAGAAAATGGAATGAAGTCAAATCTCATGCTTGTCTCAGTGGGCTGATATGTCTTCTGCCTGGCAGCTCCCACCGGAGTTACGTTTGTTGGTTCATGAGTGAGACTGACCACAAGTCAGAGACCATTATGATGATACACCAAGTGTGTTTGATGGATCTTTTGTCTTCTAATTCTGAAGGGGAAAGTAATCAGATTACATTACTGAATATGGGTAATCCAAAAGTTGCTTTCCTGATTAGTTTTGGACAGTTAACCAGTAACTGTAACGGATTATAGTTATGACGTAACCTACCAACCCTGGTATATACATGTTATTCCTCTGATGTTGGGGCCCACAACACCCACTCAGGTCATTTCAGGTTTTCCTCCATGTTGCTGTTTTTGAGTGAAGCTGTAAGGGAACCTTCCATCTGTGTGCTTTTGAGTTGTAATCTTATTTGACTTTTTTCTCATATTATTCATTGTAGGGTATTTTGTTTGCCTGGTTTTTGATCTGTAGGGATATTTAAATGTCCATGTGTGTTTTTTCTCTCTTTAAAGGCGATGTCACTCTGTCGCTCTGCTTTTCACAACAACAGGCTCTTTAGTCTGCAGAAGGCCCTGAGAAAGTGTGTCTGAAATAACACCCCATTCCCTAAATAGTGCACAACTTTTTTACGGAGCCACAGGAGTCCCCCCTGGCACTGACCCCGACCCAAAGGTTTTGGGTGCATCAAAAGCAGTGCACTGTATAGGGAACAATTTGGGCCACAGCCTGCTGTGGTGTCTGAGGTGTCTGAGGTGTCTGTGGGCTGGTGACAGACTTTCCTTTTCAGTTGTGACCAACATTTTACTTTTACATTGACAAACGTTTTTATACTGAAGAGTCACAACAGAAACAAACAGGACCAAAGTTGCCGTTCATTGATTTATTATCCATCACCTTGTTCCCTCCTCCATCACTATTGTTTAAATGAAAGACCATCACCTTGTTCCCTCCTCCATCACTATTGTTTAAATGAAAGACCATCACCTTGTTCCCTCCTCCATCACTATTGTTTAAATGAAAGACCATCATTGCTGAAGACGAGGTCATTGGCTCTCTCAAAACAGGGGTTAATGTATGGATATACATTTCTGTCAAAACACAATTTACAACATTTTAAGTTGTACAAGAACACAATACAGGAACTGGATCCTCTATTAGAACAACCAGTCATGATCACAGTGGAGCAACCTTTGCTGGAACAGGGTTCACTTCCTGGTTGGGGCTAACCCCCGAGTTCCCTGCAATAGTGCTGCTTTAATATTCACCTTTCCTTTGTATCACTGAATTATATGGGAGACAATGATTGAACAAGTTAAGTAGATTTCCAGTTCCATTATTATTAAAAGGAGAGATTATACATTTTAAAGAGGCATGTAGTTGCACAGAGCTCAGTCATAGGGATGCGTCCATAATGGCACCCTATTCCGTATGTAGGGCACTACTTTCTGACCTGAGCCATACTGGCCCTGATCAAAAGTAGTGCCCTATAAAGAGGATGGTGTCATTTGGGATGTAGAAAGTATCTCATCTGATTTATTTAGTTTTTCTTGTTTCATCAAGGCAGGGCTTGATAATATACCTTATTTATAGCTAATATTCAATGTTTCACTACCAAAATAAACAACAAGAAAGTCGGTAATCAAACATGTTCCCTTTTCAAACCTAGCCAAAAAGGTTCATGGGAACAACAAAGCCCAGTGCACTCAAAAACGTGATTTTCCTGTGTTTTCTATATATTTCCACACTCTGCGGTTAGAATAATACTGTGAAATTGATGATAATGCCCTTTCAGTGTAAGGGGTGTTTGAAAAGACCTCCCACTCAGACCACTCCCAGACAGTCCTAGATACGTTGTTGCTTGAGAAATGTATCTTTACTAAGAAGCTCTTTTTGTTTATCATTTGAGTCACAGTTCGGTCCTTAATTGTTACCCAGAAATGATTTGATACCGAGATAAAAAAAAACAAACAGCTGCATTGGACCTTTAACTGTTTTAAAAAAATATATTTAAAAGATGATGAACAGAACATGAAAAAAACCCAACTTGTCTTGTGTATTTTGATATCATAGCAGGTTTGATTTGTGAAGCAGTGTGTGTGACATAGTGGGATGGAAGGTGTGAAACAACAGGTTTCCTTATGAGTTGATTGTAATTAAAATGCAAATAGAAGCTATTAAAACATATTTTCTGATTTTGCTGTGCATGGTTGAGTGGAGTTTCTGTATTTTATATAGAAACACTTTCTTTCATGTTTTCAATTTATTACTGTGATTATTATAGTTATTATTACCATGATTGTCATTATTATAATTACACCAGAGTCTCTTTAATTGTAGCATGCCTTGAATAAATGTCATGACCTCTGTACTTTCCTCCGTCTTCTTGCTTTCGACTCCCAGCTCTCCTTCCTCACACGTTGTCAATCAAACCAGTCTCCGGAAGAATCTCAATTGCATTTTCTTGACTCCTCATGTCCTCTCTCCTCGCTTCCTTCTCAAAACCCATTGGATTAGAAGGTCAGAGGGGAGGGACCTCTGACCTCATCCCTGAATTTATCTAATGTGTTTTGAGAATGTGAGGAGAGAGGATGTGTGGAGTTGCGATTCTTCCTCAGTGTTCCTTCCTCTCCTGTCTAACTTCTCTCAACCACTGCAGTGTGATTGACTGTCCTTTTACCCAATCACGCTGCCTTCCACTCCAAAGCTCCACCTGTCTCGCTGTTGTCTTCCTCTAAAGGCAACCCCCCCTATAACGTGACTTGACTTAAACCCTTTTACTCTGAGGGCGATTTCTCAGTCCTAGAAGATTAAACCAAGTCCTGGACTAAAAGTAATTCCACTGAGCCTAATAGGTTATAAGTCAACACAACCAATGACCCCTGACATCACACACCACAGGATAGACAGGCAGAAATATAAACCCGTCAAACACTAAAATCATCTATTCCTTATAGTAACATGCTGTATGGATTTCACTGTCTGGGATAGATAGATGGATAGATAGATAGATAGATAGATAGATAGATAGATAGATAGATAGATAGATAGAACAGGGAGGGATATTATTTTTAACCTTTATTTAACTAGGCAAGTCAGTTAAGAACAAATTCTTATTTACAATGACGGCCTACCAAAAGGCAAAAGACCTCCTGCATGGACGGGGGCTGGGATTAAAAATATAAATAAATACAATATAAATATAGGACCAAACACACATCATGACAAGAGAGACAAAACAACACTACATAAAGAGAGACCGAAGACAACAACACAGCAAGGCAGCAACACATGACAACACAGCATGGTAGCAACACAACATGACAACACAGCATGGTAGCAACACAACATGACAACAACATGGTAACAACACAACATGACAACACAGCATGGTAACAACACAACATGACAACACAGCATAGTAGCAACACAACATGACAACACAGCATGGTAGCAACACAACATGACAACAACATGGTAACAACACAACATGACAACACAGCATGGTAACAACACAACATGACAACACAGCATAGTAGCAACACAACATGACAACACAGCATGGTAGCAACACAACATGACAACAACATGGTAGCAACACAACATGACAACACAGCATGGTAGCAACACAACATGACAACACAGCATGGTAGCAACACAACATGACAACAACATGGTAGCAACACAACATGACAACAGCATGGTAGCAACACAACATGGCAACAACATGGTAGCAGAACAAAACATGATACAAACATTATTGGGCACAGACAACAGCACAAAGGGCAAGAAGGTAGAGATGACAATACATCACACAAAGCAGCCACAACTGTCAGTAAGAGTGTCCATGATGGAGTCTTTGAATGAAGAGATTGAGATAAAACTGTCCAGTTTGAGTGTTTGTTGCAGCTCGTTCCAGTCGCTAGCTGCAGCGAACTGAAAAGACGAGCGACCCAGGGATGTGTGCGTTTTGGGGACCTTTAACAGAATGTGACTGGCAGAACGGTGTTGTATGTGGAGGATGAGGGCTGCAGTAGATATCTCAGATAGGGGGGAGTGAGGCCTAAGAGGGTTTTATAATTAAGCATCAACCAGTGGGTCTTGTGACGGGTCTACAGAGATGACCAGGATGGATAGATGGATGGCTGGATAACAACACTGTCTGGGATTGATTGATTGATTGATTGATTGATTGATTGATTGATTGATTGATTGATTGACCACAACACTCTATGTAGCTTTTTCTGTGGCCTTCACTTCAAAGAACTACAATGAATATGAACTCAACATACATTTACATATGGCCATGGTAACTCTACAAAGATACCTGCATCACATGAATCGATTGATTTAGAAATAAAACTAATAGTACATATTGAATTAGAAATAAAACTAATTCTACATATTGAATTAGAAATACAACTGATTCTACAGGTAAAAACAAAGAAACATAAAAGCTTTGGACCTGAAGTGTGAACTAGTGGGATATGGGACTGTTACATAATCTGGGAAAAAATACTATTCTGGTTTTAGTTAAAAACCAGGAAAACTTTTACACATGATTAGTCTTAGATTTAGCAGATCGGATCTGCATCCCAAATGACACCCTATTCCCTATGCAGGGCACTACTTTTGACCAGGGCCCATCAACACAAATGACACCCTATTCCCTACGGATCTCATTGCTCAAAAGTAATGCAGTACACAGTGGATCCAGATCTGGTCATGGGATGTCTAGCCAGCGTTAGGCTAATACATGTGACCAAGCCAGATATCCCAGAAATACAAACCTTTAAGCAGCTTGTAACATATTTTCACCTTTCAGGTTTCTATTTGTTTGATCTTTGTTTCCCATAAATCTGGTGTAGAAAATATCTTAATGGGTTTAACTGTTTTACTTGGTTGTTGTGTTGACTTTATACAGAACCTACCCACTGGGCACAGATACCACTTCAACGTCTATTCCACGTTGGTTCAGTGGCATATATAAATATAAATATTATATTTTTGGGGGGCTTGCCTGTTTTGCATGTTATTTTGGAATTAAGACGTGTCACATATCAGCTTGCATACAAAGTCAAAAGAATATATATCATTGAGTTAATAAAGCTGTATACAAACATGGTCTCTTTTCTGTTTTCTTCAGTAAAGCAGCTCCAAAATGCAGGTGTTTGAGCCGAGCTCAGTGCTTGCTGTGGTGGAGGGGCGGGCCAGCAGAAAATAGGAGCATTGCGCCGTGATTGGCTCAGTGTTCTGTCATTCATGGGGACATTGCGCAATCGCCTATTTTAAGTCTTTAGTACATCCAACATTTCAGCCCTTTGGGTCCAGACATAGAGTTATATTACAAATGCACTTCCAAGAAGGTCAAGTTATATGTACAGTAGCTTTGATTGGACTGATCATGTCAACATCTTACTTACAAAATCTTAGCTAGCAGTCATCATCATGAATCATGTCTACTGGCTAATCCTTGTCATATGAAGAGAAATAATGAGGAGAAAATATAGATAAAACGTATCGGTGCTCATCAGCCATTGGACATAAACATTATACAACAATTTGGAAATCGCAAATTCAATGATGAGTGGTTTGTAAGGGATCGGTGACAGTGGCTAACTGCAAGCATTGCAACTGGGAATAAACAGCTCAAACTGGGAAAATGTGTTTTGAATGGTCATTCAACTCGAAATTGTAAATCCGGCATCTTTCTTTTTGATGACAAAATTTGCCCATGAACGACTGCCGCGCCGTTCCAGCACATCACAACAACGTGAGTCAAAACATGTCTTATGCTGCTGTAACCGGTGTGAAACGGTTAGTAGCATTTCAATCTGTGATGTCACTCGCTCTCAGACCTTGAAGTAGTTATTTCCCTTGCTCTGCAAGAGCCACGGCTTTTGTGGAGCGATGGTTAACGATGCTTGGAGGGTGACTGGTGTCAATGTGTGCAGAGGATCCCTGGCTCGAGCCCAGGTAGGGGCTAGGAGAGGGACTGAAGCAAAACTGTTACACTGCTTCATGTGTCTCACCCTAATAATGTGGTCTATTTTCACCTCTTAATTTTGCCAACTGTTCTAACTTGGTGGTGCACATGTAGCCTATAACCTGTTTTAGAGAAATGTAATCATTGAATATGAGCTTTCATTGTCTGCTTATATGCCCCCTTTATTTATCCTATGGTTCTGACTTGGGAGAACACTATAAGAACGGCCCATGTTCTGAATTATGTCGCTGTACATTTCAAAAGTGCTGAACAAATAGTTATATTGACTACGTCAGTCGTCTTATCCGCTTGTCGTCCCCTTATACCATAGTTTGTACATCTCAATTGTCAGTAGAAACCACATTTGTTAAAGAAAGTCAGACATATCAGCTATGTTTTTTTAAAAGGCAGTAAATGAGGCTGAATGAACTGTTTCGCTGCCAGACAAGGCTCCGCTGACAGCCAAGGCTCCGCTGACAGCCAGGTGTAGCAGTGGTAAGGTGTTGGGACAGTTTTATGTCGGCCCTAACAGTTTGTGGGCACAGTTTGTCACCGTTATAGTGACATTAATGTATTGTTTAGTGTTGTGTTGTAGTTGTGTAGTGGCATTGCGTCTAAAAACATTTTTTTTTGTTTGCCCCACCAAGATTTATGTGCTAAAATCACAGACCATATGTAGCAGTTTAAACCTGGAGCCTGGCACACCGTTCACAATGACTGGACCGCTGTCATCACAGTTCCATGATTAGTGAGGATTATTAGGGTAGATTTATAGACTACTGTTCAACCCCTATTGTACACTTCTCTCACCTTCCAATATTTCACGGATAACAATTAAATATGGCAACTTTCAGGATGAATCAAACCACTGTATGTTTTATTGACCAATATATTTAGTGCGTAAAGTCTCTCTAAACCAGTTATTTTATTATTATTCATGAATACTTTCCTATCCTTAAATAATATACAAGATGATAGTATTTTTGGTGCTGAAAGGAGATGAATATGTGTGTATTTACATGGCTTTCTGTCAGAATATCGCTAATATTCTCAACGGTTCACTTCATATATTCTAGTGAGTCTGTCGATGAAATACTGTCACACCCTGATCTGTTTCACCTGTTCTTGTCCTTGTCTCCGCCTCCTCCAGGTGTCGCCCATCTTCCATTATTCCCCTGCGTATTTATTCCTGTGTTCTCTGTCTCGCTGTGCCAGTTTGTCTTGTCAAGTCAACCAGCGTGTTTTCAAGCTCCTTTTGTTCCTAGTCTCTGTCGTTCTAGTCCTCCCGGTTCTGACCCTTTGCCTGCCCTGACACCGAACCCGCCTGTCTGGACCTCGAACCTGCCTGCCGCTTTGTACCGTCTTGGACTCAGCCCTGGTTATTGAACCGCTGCCTGTCCTGACCAGTAGACTGCCTGTTCCACTGTACTGCTCAGACTGATCTGGTTGATGAACTATTGTCTCTCCCTGACCTGACCTTTGTCTATTCCCTCATTATAATAAACATCGGACCTCTAACCTTCTGCCTCCTGTCTGGATCTTGCCTTGTACCGTTATAAATACTAATTAAAAGGTACAGCAGATTTAAAGGAATTACTTTTGATAAATGTATTGAAAACCCTATTGAATGAAAAATCCAGGATAAAATCTGTTGGCCAGCAAGTGGGAGGGTCTTCAGTTACTGTTTTCATGTATTAGCTCAGAAAATGTTTTACAAGCGTTTCACTAAAACCCGCAATAACATCTTCTAAACACGTATGTGAACAATAATGTTTGATTTGATTTGAAAGGTGTACATTTCCTAAGTCTTTATTGTGACCTGGAGACCACTAGTAATGTCTTCTCTCCATGTATTAGTTGGTATGGTAGCAGAAGGTGAGCAGACGAAGCACTCTTCATTAGAAAAGCATTAAAACTAGAGAGAGAGAGGGAGAGAGAGGGAGGGAGGGAGAGGGAGGGAGGGAGGGACGGACGGACGGTGTGGTAGTAGTAATAGTGCAGACAGAGACAGACAGAGACAGAGAGACAGACAGCTGGTGTGGTAGCAGTAGTTGTAATAGTGCAGACAGAGACAGAGAGACAGACAGCTGGTGTGGTAGCAGTAGTGGTAATAGTGCAGACAGAGACAGAGAGACAGACAGCTGGTGTGGTAGCAGTAGTTGTAATAGTGCAGACAGAGACAGAGAGACAGACAGCTGGTGTGGTAGCAGTAGTGGTAATAGTGCAGACAGAGACAGAGAGACAGACAGCTGGTGTGGTAGCAGTAGTGGTAATAGTGCTGTCAGAGAGACAGTTGGATCCTCTGAGATGTCTCAATCCCAGTCTAACTGTGGAGCAGGTCTGCTGTTGATGAGCTAGCTAGCAGTGCTGTGCCACTGGTATGGCAGATGTAACAGCCTCGTGCCACTGGTATGGCAGATTATGTAACAGACTCGTGCCACTGGCATGGCAGATGATGTAACAGACTCGTGCCACTGGCATGGCAGATGATGTAACAGACTTGTGCCACTGGCATGGCAGATGATGTAACAGACTTGTGCCACTGGCTCCCCCAAGGAGAAAAACACCAGTCTCAACGTCAACAGTGAAGAGGCGACTCCGGGATGCTGGCCTTCTAGGCAGAGTTGCAAAGAAAAAGCAATTTCTCAGACTGGCCAATAAAAATTTAATTAAAGATTAATGGGCAAAAGAACACAGACACTGGACAGAGGAAGATATGGCTTTTTCTTTGCAACCCGGAGTCTCCTCTTCACTGTTGACGTTGAGACTAGTGTTTTGTGGGTACTATTTCATGAAGCTGCCAGTTGAGGACTTGTGAGGCGTCTGTTTCTCAAACTAGACACTCTAATGTACTTGTCCTCTTGCTCAGTAATTGCAAAAGGGTTTTCTAATGATCAATTAGCCTTTTAAAATGATAAACTTGGATTAGCTAATACAACGTGCCATTGGAAAACAGGAGTGATGGTTGCTGATAATGGGCCTCTGTACACCTATGTAGATATTCCATTAAAAACCAGCTACAATAGTCATTTACAACATTAACTCTGTACTGGTACTTCCTGTATAGAGCCTCCTCACATTGACCTGTACTGGTACCACCTGTATATAGCCTCCTCACATTGACTCTGTACTGGTACTTCCTGTATAGAGCCTCCTCACATTGACTCTGTACTGGTACCACCTGTATATAGCCTCCTCACATTGACTCTGTACTGGCACTTCCTGTATATAGCCTCTTCACATTGACTCTGTACTGGTACCACCTGTATATAGCCTCCTCACATTGACCTGTACTGGTACCACCTGTATATAGCCTCCTCACATTGACTCTGTACTGGTACCACCTGTATATAGCCTCCTCACATTGACTCTGTACTGGTACCACCTGTATATAGCCTCCTCACATTGACTCTGTACTGGTACCACCTGTATATAGCCTCCTCACATTGACTCTGTACTGGTATCCCTGTATATAGCCTCCTCACATTGACCTGTACTGGTACCACCTGTATATAGCCTCTTCACATTGACCTGTACTGGTACCACCTGTATATAGCCTCCTCACATTGACTCTGTACTGGTACCACCTGTATATAGCCTCCTCACATTGACTCTGTACTGGTACTTCCTGTATATAGCCTCCTCACATTGACTCTGTACTGGTACTTCCTGTATATAGCCTCCTCACATTGACTCTGTACTGGTACTTCCTGTATAGAGCCTCCTCACATTGACTCTGTACTGGTACCCCTGTATATAGCCTCCTCACATTGACTCTGTACTGGTACTTCCTGTATATAGCCTCCTCACATTGACTCTGTACTGGTACCACCTGTATATAGCCTCCTCACATTGACTCTGTACTGGTACCACCTGTATATAGCCTCCTCACATTGACTCTGTACTGGTACCACCTGTATATAGCCTCCTCACATTGACTCTGTACTGGTACTTCCTGTATAGAGCCTCCTCACATTGACTCTGTACTGGTACCCCTGTATATAGCCTCACTGTGAGGTCTACACCCGTTGTATTGTTGGTTAAGGGCTTGTTAGTAAGTATTTCACTGTAAGGTCTACACCTGTTGTATTGTTGGTTAAGGTCTTGTTAGTAAGCATTTCACAGTAAGGTCTACACCTGTTGTATTGTTGGTTAAGGGCTTGTAAGTAAGCATTTCACTGTAAGGTCTACACCTGTTGTATTGTTGGTTAAGGGCTAGTTAGTAAGCATTTCACTGTAAGGTCTACACCTGTTGTATTGTTGGTTAAGGGCTTGTTAGTAAGCATTTCACTGTAAGGTCTACACCTGTTGTATTGTTGGTTAAGGGCTTGTAAGTAAGCATTTCACTGTAAGGTCTACACCTGTTGTATTGTTGGTTAAGGGCTTGTTAGTAAGCATTTCACTGTAAGGTCTACACCTGTTGTATTGTTGGTTAAGGGCTTGTTAGTAAGCATTTCACTGTAAGGTCTACACCTGTTGTAGTCGGCGCACGTGAGAAATAAACTTTGATTTGATGTAACAGCCTTGTGCCGCTGCTCTGGTCTGGGTTAACTTCTAGTCTGATGTTAAAGACCAATGAGAGTCCAGGTTCACATTCATTAGGACACACTGCAGCAAAACGTTTTACAACAGAAAGTGAATACAAGCTCAGGTAGTCCCTCCCTGTTTACCACTTCCCTTGGTAAATGGTGCAAACAGACCTGGGTTGAAGGCCCTTAACTATGGTGTTCAGAAATGACAGTATGATCTGTGAGCTGACGTTGCGGATAAAGATGAGCTCTTGGTTGTTGACCCAATATTGTGAGCATGTAACAATCTCACTGAGTTTACCTTTACAATCAGTTCTAAACCTTATGGGCACCAGTCTCTAACATAGCTTTAAAATCATATCATGCATATACTGTAAATACTGGGACAGCCTAGTCTCCCATTATCTTGGTTACAATGTCTAAAAGAAGAGTGAGCTTCAGTGACAAAGATTCATCAACTTGCTGATGTTTCAGGATATGCCATGGTTCGTCTCAGTCACCAGATCTCAACCCAATTGAACAGTTATGGAAGATTCTGGAGTGGCGCCTGAGCCAGCGTTTTCCACCACCACCATCATGGTAGAACGGTATCACATCCCTCCAATAGATTTCCAGACACTTGTTGAATCTATCCCAAGGCGCACTGGCTTCTCGTGGTGGAGGCTCCTTTATTTGAGCAGTTACCTGTAGGTGCTCATATAATCTAGGAACACAGAACCATATGTGGGGCGCACGCTGGCCAGACATGTTAGAGACCGCTGGCCAGACATGTTTCCTTTATTTTGGCAGTTCATGTATATAATACTTGTATAAAAACTATTAGTATATAATGAAGAGTACACCTTGGTATGGTTTGATAAAGCTTTAATTTCTCCTGCTATGGCAGTTTCCAGCGGTGGATCATTCTGCTTCATAGTAACAGTACAACTCATATCAAAACAAACGTTTGTCCAGCCTTCGCTCCCACTGTTTAAAGATTAAATAACTACAAAATCATTATCAAACTTTAAATAAATTAGGCGTCATAAAGCAGTGCTTGTAATGGTATCAATCGAACTTCAGAAATATACAGAGGAGCGAGAGGCTTGTAATGGTTTCTACCAAACGTTATAAATATACATCATAACATGTTTAAAAATAATCTAGCATCTATACAATTTAAATGGATCCCCAGTAGACCTGTTCTTCTGTTAAACGGAGGCCTTTATGTTACCATATACCCTATAAAGCACACTGCTTTTGACCAGAGTAGCCTTGTCCAATCCAGAGTGACCCTGTCTCTGAAGTACAACTCCCTGACATGACGCTATAGGCCGGCCCTGGTCAAAAATAGTGCACTATATAGGGAATAGGGTGTGATTTTGGACACACCCAGAGACACTGTGATACCTTGGTCCAGTAGAACGGCAAGGCAGTCTCTCTCACACTCACATTCACACACAGATACAGTACATCATGAAGCCGTCTAAGCAGTGCGCTGTAGACTTGTCCATCAATGAGGTGAACAGAAGATGCTTTATGAAGAGAACAGCTGAAAGAGGAGAGAGACCAGTACTGTCTACAGCTCTGATAGTCACATCCAAGCAGCAGCAAGATGGCTACCAGATCATATATACTGACCCCTAATCAAGTTCAACCCTCCACATAGCATGCAACTATAAGGGTTAGTGTCAATCCCATTTCAATTCAGAAAGTACACAAATCTCAATTCCATTTAAAAACGTTTTAAAAGGAGGTCATCTTGGAATTGGAATTGGGTTAACCTTGTGAATAGACTAGAATTGAAATGGAATTGACTCAACCCTGGCTACTATGTCATCTACTGTGGCATTATCAGCTCTAACTGAAAACCCAAAGCTAATAGTCTTAACTTTGATTTACATGCATTATTACATTCAATAATTGTTTCTAACTCCTTGATCACAACATTGCTCTGAAAGGTGAAATGTTATTTTTATACGTTGTCTTCCGATAACAAATGTGAAATGTTTCAATACTGGATATAATTATCATATCTATCCTGTTTTAGTGGAACACAGCAACGTCTCCTTCAGGTTTGGAAGCTTTCTTCAATATTGTTTACTTTTGCTTCCTCTCCTAAAAACTAAAAACAACGTCTGCATCCCAAATGGAACCCTATTCTCTACATAGTGCACTAGTTTTGACCGGATCCCCCCCATAAGGCTCTGGTCAAAAGTAGTGCACTATGTAGAGAATAGGGTTCCATTTGGGACATAACCACTCTCAGCCATATTAATATTTGTGTGCATTAACAGATTTAAAATAATTTGTCCGTTTCCCACCATGACTGACATATAGAAGTAAACAGAACAGAACCCAACCATCATTAGATCCTCATCAGAAGAGCAGGAAACCGGTAGCCTATGGTCATGGTCAAGACAGAATAAACAGATCTGGGAGCAGGCTTGGAGATAGTGGTCTCATTCTAACTGCTGGGGATACCGTGGAAAGAGCCCCCCCCCCCCCCCCAATACATAACTTAGCATGTGTCTGAAATGGCACCCTGATCCTTACTTAGTGCAGTACTTTTGACCAGGGCTCCGGAGAGGGTAGAGGGGGTGGAGACAGAGAGGGTAGAGGGGGTGGAGACAGAGAGGGTAGAGGGGGTGGAGACAGAGAGGGTAGAGGGGGTGGAGACAGAGAGGGTAGAGGGGGTGGAGACAGAGAGGGTAGAGGGGGTGGAGACAGAGAGGGTAGAGGGGGTGGAGACAGAGAGGGTAGAGGGGGTGGAGACAGAGAGGGTAGAGGGGGTGGAGACAGAGAGGGTAGAGGGGGTGGAGACAGAGAGGGTAGAGGGGGTGGAGACAGAGAGGGTAGAGGGGGTGGAGACAGAGAGGGTAGAGGGGGTGGAGACAGAGGGAAGAAAGGTTTTTCTTTGGTAGAAATTATAGTACTGGAATCAGATGGAGATTCACATTTCTAATGCCTTAATTTCTTTGTTCATATTCAGAAGTATAGTTTGGGAGAAAGTCAGTTTACAAGTTGGAAGCAACATGTCCTATGACGATTTGGAAGTCACTCACTCATTCATTCACTGTTTGCTAGTAGTCAGCATGGAGACTAGGCATTTTTAAACATTATCAGTATAGGATAATCAATCTGCAAGCATATGGCATCAAGGTATTTCACCACTGCAATAGTGTGCTTGAACACTTCCTACTGTAGGGTCAGGGATGTGCAGGGTTTTGCTCAAGCCCAGCACTAACACCCCCAATAAGCTGGAACAAAAGCCTACACACCCAATAACTCTCCAGGAGCTGGATACCCCTAATAGCTGGAGAGCCCTGATAAGTAACTACAACTGTTGCTCCCAAGTGGTTCAGTGGTCGAAGACACTGCATCTCAGTGCTAGAGGCTTCACTACAGACAACCTGGTTTGAATCCAGACTGTATCACAACCGGCCGTGATTGGGAGTCCCATAGGGCGGCGCACAATTGGCCCAACATCGTCAGAGTTTGGCCGGTGAAGGCCGTCATTGTAAATAAGAATTTGTTCTTAACTGACTTGCCTATTTAAATAAAGGTTCAAAACTGCGATCCTACTGGCTCATGCAACTACAGATCAGCCAACCAGCAGTCTCGACCTCCAAGCCAGTTCTACAGGTGTTTTCATTGTTCCCCTCTAATCAGGGACTGATTTACACCTGGGACACCAGGTAGGTGCAAAACATTATCATGTAGAACAGAAACCCAGCAGGCTGTGGACCTCGTAGGGTAAGATTGGAATAACCCTGGTCTATGGTTGCATCCCAAATGGCACTGCTATGGGCTCTGGTCAAAAGCAGAACACTATATAGGGAACAGGGGGCCATTTGTGACGCATCCAGTCTGTTGAAAATAGCCAACAATCTCACAGCAGAAAGACTATGGTGCTTGAAAACCTGACCAGTAAACCAAAAATGGACCGAAGAGAATCCATAGGTTTGGACCTTTAGTTCTCACATCAACACAATATTAATGAAGTATATGGTGTCCTTTGGGACGTAGCCTCTCTCCCACCATGACTTCATTACAGGAAGACTATAGAGACGAAGCAAGAACATCTGATATTTAGCGGGTTGTTTCCTTCTAACCATCATGCCCATAGTGGGTTGTTTCCTTCTAACCATCATGCCCATAGTGGGTTGTTTCCTTCTAACCATCATGCCCATAGTGGGTTGTTTCCTTCTAACCATCATGCCCATAGTGGGTTGTTTCCTTCTAACCATCATGCCCATAGTGGGTTGTTTCCTTCTAACCATCATGCCCATAGTGGGTTGTTTCCTTCTAACCATCATGCCCATAGTGGGTTGTTTCCTTCTAACCATCATGCCCATAGTGGGTTGTTTCCTTCTAACCATCATGCCCATAGTGGGTTGTTTCCTTCTAACCATCATGCCCATAGTGGGTTGTTTCCTTCTAACCATCATGCCCATAGTGGGTTGTTTCCTTCTAACCATCATGCCCATAGTGGGTTGTTTCCTTCTAACCATCATGCCCATAGTGGGTTGTTTCCTTCTAACCATCATGCCCATAGTGGGTTGTTTCCTTCTAACCATCATGCCCATAGTGGGTTGTTTCCTTCTAACCATCATGCCCATAGTGGGTTGTTTCCTTCTAACCATCATGCCCATAGTGGGTTGTTTCCTTCTAACCATCATGCCCATAGTGGGTTGTTTCCTTCTAACCATCATGCCCATAGTGGGTTGTTTCCTTCCACTCAATGTTGCCAACTCTCTCTGGCCGTGTCCCAAATGGCACCCTGTTCCCTATATAGCGCACTACTTTTAACCAGAGGAAAATGTATGGGCAAGTGTGGGCCCTGGTCAAAAGTAGTTGACTATATAGGGAATATGGGGTCATTAGGGATGCTCATCAGTCTGTGTCTGGTATCGTCTCTGGCCCCTGGGGTGATAGGACTCAGGTTTTGCGTCCCTGTAGTTGGGACTCAGGCTGCAGCTATACTTCCAGGATCTCCTCGGCCGTACCTCCACATCGTAACCTGTAGCGCCCAGTTCTCCAGCTGATGGTGGGGTCCCACAGGGCCGACAGGAAGATCTGGATGGTCATGGACTCTCTAATGAACCAGGCTACAGCGTAGTCCAGTTTGGAGAAGGATGGCGCACCGCCCTGTAGGGAGAGGAGGGCCAGGAGGGAAAAAACATGTTCATTTCTGTTTAACAACCAACCGGAACGAAACCAGGAGGGACCTACCGGAATCTGTCCAATAGAAACTCTAGTTTTTGCAAGAGAATCAGTGTAATGAATACAGGTGAGTAGATACACCAGGGGTCGTAATAACCAAGACAGTACGTGAGTGTGTGTGAGAGTACCTGGACCCCTCGGAGCTGGATGTAGTCAGATATGAACCATGCCAGACAGTGGCACATGAAGAACACCATTATATCCCAGCGGAACACATGATGCGCTGCCCAGCCAATTATCAGACTGGCAACGAAACATTCCGAGATGGGCTCACAGATGGTGGCAGGGAGCATGTTGATACGGAGCTTGGCCCACCTGAGAGGGAGGATGAGACCACAGAATTTAACAGATGTCCCCATTCAGGTCAATTATGTTATAAATGGGTGGACTGGCAGCCATTTTGAGTGTCCACATAGCAGTCAGGCAGGAAGTAAAATCATTCTGTTTCTATGGATGAGACACCATCTATAGACACATCTAAATAACGTTAGCCTATATAACAGTATGAAGTCTTAACATCCCACTATAACTATTCTTCATTAATTACATTGATCAGAGGGGGTTTGGTAGATCTGAAGCAATCTGAATCCCAATAATGGCCCATGTTGACATAATCTAGAACAATGGTCTCACTCAATTCCTGGAGAGTTGTGTGTCTGTGACCTTGAAGTGTCTACTGTGACATTAATTGATCAATCAAGTTCAAAGGAGGAGAGAAATGACTGACCCTTGCCCTCCAGGAATGTGCTCTAGAACAATGGGTGAGTGTGACAGTGGAAGACCTGATAGTTTGTTCACCTGATCATGCGGGACTGGAACTGAGCAACTGAATAGGACCCGGAGTTCTGCATGGCTACCTGCGTTGCCATGGAGAATTTCCATCCCCTATGAGATAAGGAGGGAGGGACAAAGGAAACAGTTAGCCTTCAGTTAAAAGGGTAGTTCAGCCACAATCACTCCCATTGATTGTTAGCTAGCGGTGGCTAAAGTTAGCAGACCTTTAAAGTGGCTGCAAAAAGTTAAAAAAAAATATATAAATAAAAAACATATTACAGTTCCTTCTGGCCCATAGACTACTTTCAGGTTGAGGAACTATCTAACATAGTTGTAAAATACCACATTTTGTATTCAACCTTTATTTAACTAGGCAAGTCAGTTAAGAACAAATTCTTATTTACAATGACGGCCTACCTACAGGGTCAGACCCTGGAGCAAATGAGGGTTAAGAGCCTAGCTCAAGGTATTCGAACCAGGGACCTTTCGGTTACTGTCGCAACGCTCTAACCGCTGGGCTACCTGCCACCCTAAACACAATCAACAAGTAAACAGGTCAAAGTAGGGACTATAAGACAACTGTTCCAGAACAGAACCGTTATTTTCAAAGCATGGGAACCGGTTAAAAACATTATTTTACATTCCAGGCATTTTTTTCCGTTCCACAAAAAGACCTCACTCGGTCACTCAGAAAACTATTCCAGTGTCTTGTCTCCCTTCCAGAAAACCTTTACCATTGGGTATGCCAGGGTTACTGAAAATTTGGCACCGGACAATCAGTCCGGAAAGATTTAAATTTTCTGGAAATCAATATGCATTCAGATCCGTACTGGTGCAGTCAGCGCCATCAAGGGATGTTGGCCAAATGAGCCACATTTACATATCCTTAAACAGTCTAAAACAAATTACTCAAGGACATTCAGAGACTTGTCCTGCGTTGTCTTGGCTGTGTGGTTAGGATCTTTGTCCTGTTGGAAGGTGAACCTTCGTCCCAGTCTGAGGTCCTGAGCAGGTTTTCATCAAGGATCTCCCTGTCATGTGCCTTTTTACTGAGGAGTGGCTTCCGTCTGGCTATGTAAACTTCCCACTTCAAATGTATGTAAACAAAGAAATCTCAGTCGACCAACAGCCTATCAAGACTAAATGGGGTCAGCCATAACTTCAATGAAAAAGGTCATTCATCTTTGCAATCACCAGTAGCCTAGGCTCCTCTCTCAGCAGCAGGCACACTGGCTCGCAAGGAGTGAGAGAACAGTGCTGAAGCGTGAATCCGGTGCTGAAGAGTGAATTCGGTGTGTAGTAATGCTAGACTCTCCTGGACAATTTGGCTGGCTACAATTTTATTTATCTGCCCTCACCCTGGAAAGTTTAGTCTAGTAGCCTAGATTAAAAAAACAGAAAGAAACTATATTAACCTTTTTTTTGAGGGGGGGGGGGGGCATTCGAACTGGTTCAGAACTTTATTTTGCTGGTCGGAACAGTGGAAAGGAACAAAAAAAAATAGTGGTTCTGTTCAGAACGAAACGATTGGAAAATAATTTAGGTTCCAACCCCTGGACGACGTAACCCCTGGACGACGTAGATGCAAAACAAATAGGGCTGGTTTCCAAGACAACACACAGTATATGATAAACTAGGCTGTAACTAGGCTGTAGGATGTACTGTGAAAGGGTTAGTTAAGGTTAAGGTAAGCAGTACCAGCGATGGCCTCAGCCATAAAGTAGTCCTCGGCGATGTAGGGCAGTGAAGGTCATGACATTTCATCAGCCGGTGATTGTCAAGCAAATAACTGTCGGTCTCACTAACATAAACACATTTAGCATGTCCTGGCTTCAACACATAGCCTACAAGTCATTTTAAAAGTCTAATAAATCCATGTAATATAGCCGACACCTTCACAATACATCCACTATTTATTTTAGACAGATAAAAAGAAGCATGAAATGAAGAAAATGTAGCTTATTTCAGAAGAACAGAATAGCATACTCTGAATTATCCTTATGTTAGGCCCTGATGTGGCTGTGCCATATGGCTGTGGGATACACTAGTTCATTTAGCAAACAAGATTTGCTTAGAATTCCATGGCATTATTGCATATTATTTTATAGTATGAAGAATACAATTGAACAAAGCTGAATAAAATATAAATATTTTCTCCAAATGATTTGAAGGAGTGACTCTCTCTCCTTGCTCAGGATCAAAGGTGCCAGCTTGGCAAATGGCTGAAGATAGCCAGACCCCCTCTACTGGGGGAGTTGGCCCAGTTTTAGGACTTAACAGTGGGTCGTAAATACCTTCTAGCTTTCCTCCCCTCTGCATTTCAGTAGCAACCTGAAAAATGCCTTTGTCTACAGAGACTCTTGCCGCCAAAAACTCTAACATCAAAAGATTGGAGCATTAGTTTTGAAATCCAAACGTTTGGAATGGTTGGTGGGGATCTAAAGTATAATCATATCAAATTCTTTATTATTTTGTGATGTCATTAAAGAAGGTATAAGAACATAATTGTATCTCTGAGGGTGTACATGTTCTAGTTGTGAGGTTTGCATCTAAATGTTGTATAACGTGTGATTAGATATGAGAATACTTTTGTGAAGACAATGTAATTTTAGCATTCTAAATGAAATTGTTTTCCTTATAAACCTATGTTTAGTCAGTGGCCACGCCCAAGTGAGACATTGATGAAATGCCCCCTTTCAACGAGAGGATAAAACACTTTGTAAAGAAATTTACATTAGACCAAGCAGACGGACGGTGTGAGCTGACCGTTACAAATGGTTGAATCTCTACAAGACCAGAAGACGTGATAAAGGGAAGTCAATACGCTTGAAATGGTGAAACTCTGAAAAGGATATTGTGACCTCTGGTGGACAAACCAGAGTCTTAACCACTCCACTACCAAAGATGGACTACGATCAAGGACAGCTATGTGAAAAATATGTATTACATTTCTAATCCGAATGAGCGGTTCTTAGGGTGCTAGGTATTTGTATTTCTGTGAGCATAGTTTACAAATGTCCCGATAGCTGAATCTCTTTGTATCTTCTGTCACTTTCCCTCTCTTACTGAATCCTCCATCTTGTTATAACCAAACTGTCATGCTTCGTTAGTCCACTAGGGACCTGCATTCATTATATTGTGTTAGTGTGCGTTTATGTTTTCTGTATTATTATAAATATTTAGTTACTTCATCAATGAAGTTAGGGTTCGTGCAGATATCAAGAAAATACGATGTTAAGAATGAGACAAAAGAGGTAATACATTAATAAGTGACTTATCGATAGATATCTATATATTATAAGAGTTTAATTGGGGAGATAGTAACTTGTGAAATGTTTTTCCCGTGGTGCCCCATCTACCTAATTAGCAATTAATCGATTTGATAAATAAGTCATCACATTAAGTTACGACACTGTGTTGATTGGTTCCTCCTTTAGTTGTTCTACTAACATATGGCTGTATGTTTAGATGTTTAATACATTGTAAGGCTGCATGAAAAGACTAATGATGATTTGAAAAAAAAGTCGCTTGAAAGGCATGTGCTCTGCTTTGTTATTTTTGCGCAGGCTGTATACACTCCAATAGTCTCTCATTCACAATTTGACAAGCACTTAATAATGCCTGAAATTTTACAGCGGCATAACCTTTGTGGCCATAATGCACCCTAAATAATCCATGCCTTGTGCGTCCCAGAGTGCTGCGTTGTGCCCTTCTCCTGAGTGTGCTCACTCCCATGGCTCTCAAGTCACATGATGGGGTCTTTCTCACATGCTGCAAGTGAAGACAGACACATCCGGGACGCCATTATTTTCCCCAAACTTACAACTCACGCGCTACTTATATATGCCAGTTGTGATCAAAAAGGGGTTTAGAACCTATTTGCATTGATGTCAGAGTGATTAGAGGGAAAATAGAGTGCTGAGTACCAGACAGTTAGCTAGTTTGGTATTCTACTAATGACCATCAGCAGCATCAGAGCATGGAGAAGCCTAGTTACCGTGACTAAACGGTCACGTGGAATTTGACTGCCTTCATGACTCGTGACCGCCGGTGTGGCGGTAATACGGTCACCGCAAAAGCCCTAGGTTAGGGTCAGACAACCTTAGGTTAGCTGTAACATGTTTGATAAAGTAATGTCTGTACCTGTCAGCAATGGCCTTCGCCATAAAGTAGTCTTCAGCGATGTATTGAGCAAATGTTATAAGCCCTCCAGCCTGGTCCAAGACATCTTTCCTCATCAGACATGACATCCCTGTCACACACTTAATACCCATCACATTGGCTGAGATATAGGAGCGTGGGTGGGAGGTGCCAAAGTACACCTGTAAGAAAATGGAGGTAGATTAGTAGGACAGGTACCATTCTTTAGCTAGGTCTAGGTGACAAAAAAGGAACAACTTTATTGTTTATTGGTTTAACGTACCAAAACAAAAACGAATTAAGTTGAAGGTTCTTCATCTGTCAGACGAACGGATGGCGATTAAAAACAATTGTTGGAAAATTAACATTTGTTATAAAATGAGTGAGGTTTGGACTATTCTAAAGCCATAGGAATCTGTCAGAACAGACGACGTTATCCTCTACAGGTCAACTAGAGGTAAATGTGGAAAAGCAACCAGTTTCTAACACAGCAGCACACATACTACTCCATTCCCTCCCTAATACAACACAGTACCAGCAGCACACATACTACTCCATTCCCTGCCTAATACAACACAGTACCAGCAGCACACATACTACTCCATTCCCTCCCTAATACAACACAGTACCAGCAGCACACATACTACTCCATTCCCTCCCTAACACAACACAGTACCAGCAGCACACATACTACTCCATTCCCTCCCTAATACAACACAGTACCAGCAGCACACATACTACTCCATTCCCTCCCTAATACAACACAGTACCAGCAGCACACATACTACTCCATTCCCTCCCTAATACAACACAGTACCAGCAGCACACATACTACTCCATTCCCTCCCTAATACAACACAGTACCATTGTTATACAGTACCATTCAAAGGTTTGGACACCTACTCATTAAAGGGTTTTTCTATATTTTTACTATTTTCTACATTGTAGAATAAAAGTGAAGACATCAAAACTATGACATAACACATATGGAATCATGTAGTAACCAAAAAAGGGTTAAAACAAATCAAAATATAGTTGAGATTCTTCAAAGTAGCCACCCTTTGCCTTGATGACAGCTTTGAACACTCATGGCATTCTCTCAACTAGCTTCAACTTTTCCAAAGAAGCCTGTACATCCTGTTTACAGTAGGGAACTAAAGTAAATAAAAATAAAGGGATAGTGCCAAGCACTGGCAAATTCAGAGGAAAACCTGGTCGTCTGCTTTCCAGACACTGGGAGATGAATTCACCTTTCAGCCGGACAATAACCTCAAACACACATCTACACTACAGTTACTTACCAAGAAGACATTGAATGTTCTTGGGTGGCCTAGTTGGTTTTTCTTAAAATCGGCTTGTAAATCTATGGCAAGACTTGAAAATGGTTGTCTAGCAATGATCAACATCCAATTTGACAGAGCTTGAAGAAGTTTTTTAAATAATAATGTGCAAATATTGTACAATCCAGGTGTGCAATGCTCTTAGAGACTTACCTAGAAAAACAGCTGTAATCGCTGCCAAAGGTGATTGTAACACGTATTGACTTGAATATTTAATCAGATAGTTTTATTTTCCCATTCATTTTAAAATAATTAAATACTTTCTTACACTTTGACATTGGAGTGTTTTCTGTAGATCGTTTACAAAAAAGTTATCCATTTTAATCCCACTTTGTAGCAACAAAACGTGGCAAATTACTGCAGTCTGAACACACAATTACTGCAGTCTGAACACACAATTACTGCAGTCTGAACACACAATTACTGCAGTCTGAACACACAATTACTGCAGTCTGAACACACAATTACTGCAGTCTGAACACACAGTCTGAACACACAATTACTGCAGTCTGAACACACAATTACTGCAGTCTGAACACACAATTACTGCAGTCTGAACACACAATTACTGCAGTCTGAACACACAATTACTGCAGTCTGAACACACAATTACTGCAGTCTGAACACACAATTACTGCAGTCTGAACACACACAAATCTGACTTGCTCACTTGTAACTTGCTGTTTGGACAGTCAATATTCCAAAATCAAAACTGATTTGAGCATTAAGACCTGTCGTGTGAACAAGGCTTCAGAACTCTAAGGATTAAGTCAAGTGCAGCCTCAGACTCCAATAGTGGTCTGTCTCAGTATGTAAGAATGATACCGCCTCTGGCACTACCACCTCACTTTATCAATTTGTATTTTTTGGATTCCTTGCGTCCTCTTTCCTCTGACTTTTGAGACAGAGGATGCAAGCACAGAGGAATCAAGGAAAAATGAATTGAGCGCCTCTGTCGAAGGATGCTCACCTGCTCTAGTGTAGCAGCGAAGCCCTGTCTGTCGGCCACGTAGGGAAGGCCATGGACCAACCCCACCTTCTCCGTCATCTGGTTAGCCATATCTGTCAGAGTGTCTGGTTTCACTGGGGGAGGAAGAGGATCAATCAATCTATCAGATGTATATAGAAAGACCTTTTATTATTGTTTTATAAGCAGTTGTCACTAAAAGGGATTTTACAGATCAGGCAACGGGATCAAACTTATCATTTTCATAGTACTTCATCAAACTACAGTATTTGAATATAGGTGAATAAAATTGTTATGTTATTGTATGTAAAGCCATCAAAGTCTGGTTTATTTTTATTTTACAAGTCAGTTAAGAACCAATTCTTATTTACAATGACGGCAGACCCCGGCAAAACCCGGACTACGCTGGGACATGGGACTCCCAATCACGGCCGGTTGTGATACAGCCTGGATTTGAACCAGGATGTCTCTAGCACTGAGATGCAGTGCCTTAGACCGTTGCAGGATTTGGGAGCCCTGCTGCGACACTCTAGGTTCAGATTATTTGTTCAAGGTTCAAAACTAGAACCTACATAGAATCTTCATTAGCTCAAGGGAAATACTTCTGTGTGAGTCATTGATAAGAATGAAAACAGGGCTAGTCACTCTGTTATGATTAAATCAGAGTAGGGATGTGTCCCAAATTACACCATATTTCCTATGTAGTGCACTACTTTTGACCAGGGTAGTGCACTATGTAGGTAATACGGTGCCATTTGGGACAAACAAACAGAGTTAGTTTCCTACCTCGTATTCCGCTGTCGCAGATCCACACCAGGTCATACTTAGCCCCCTCATAACCCGGCATCAGGTTATTAATCTTGGGGTTGATACCAACCTTCTTTCCTCCTGGAATAGAAGGACCTCCGTTGTAACCACTATGACTTTCATGATCAGCAGACTGTGTTTCACTTCTCTTTAACCCAGGGGTATTCAAACTTTTGTCAGGGACCATATTTTTTGGTGCCAGACCCCACCCCAAATCTAATGACAGAGCCTTATAATAATATTATTTTTAACAAATTTAAAAAAACTGTACATTTAGATTTTCTAAACAAATAACCTTCAATTCATTACATTTTAATCTAAGAACCAATAGATACATTTACTCAATAAAATTGTATATATATTTTTTAAAATAATCTTTCTCAATAACGTTAGTATATTGTCCCATACAATAATCTGATATTTTTTGTTATTTGGCGACCCCACTGCTAAAAACTTCATCGGGAGGAAGGATGTTTGACATGCTTTTTACAATTGTATAGAACAATAAATGGTGGACATTTTAGGCACATTTTAAACCTACAAATACCTTCTGTAAGAACCTATGATCTGTACATGATACAGACATCATCTTGGTGTCACTATACCCTCTATAGTGTACTTTAAAATAAATAAGGACTATGTCTAGTTTTTTTAAATAAAATGTTTCACATTCATTTATTAAAGATTGAAAACATCATATTTGATAATAATGATAAAGATTTTTAGACAAATTGTGACAATATACGTTTCAAACACGTCACATTTCCAGAGTGGGCTCTCTGGTACTTTTAATGATATGTCCCATTTTATACATAGAAACTGACATTGGTTAATGACCTATCACAGCCCTCCTTTAGTATTGTATATTCAGCAAATCACTAGTAGAGGGAGCTCCCTTTGAATAAATGTTCCCATTCACTGTGGTGGTGGTGCTAATAAAATTTATTATAACTTCAAAATTAGTAGAGAGCCCACTTTAGAAATGTGATCTACTTGCAGAGCATATTGTTTCAAACAATATGTCTAAAAATAGGCTAATTTAAATTGTGTACTTTTGAGATAATAATACTATTTTTAATATTGAATAAATTATTTTTGTGTGTGTTAGTAGAACAATAGACTATATACACACACACAGCAGTATGTGGACACCTCTTCAAATGGTTTGGGTTAGTGCTATTTCAGCCACACCCATTGCTGACAGGTGTATAAAATCGAGCACACAGCCATGCAATCTCCATAGAAAAACATTGGCAGTAGAATGGCCTTACTGAAGAGCTCAGTGACTTTCAACATGCCACCGTCATAGGATGCCACCTTCCCAACAAGTGAGTTCGTCAAACTTCTGTCCTCGTAGAGCTGCACCGGTCAAGTGTAAGTGCTATTATTGTGAAGTGGAAACATCTAGGAGCAACAACGGCTCAGCCACGAAGTGGTAGGCCACACAAGCTCACAGAATGGGACCATCGACTGCTGAAGCGTGTAGCGTCTGTCCTCAGTTGCAGCACTCAGTACTGAGTTTCAAACTGCCTCTGGAAGCAACTTCAGCACAAGAACTGTTCGTCAGGAGCTTCATGAAATGGGTTTCCATTTCCAAGCCTAAGATCACCATGTGCAATGACAAGCGTCAGCTGGAGTGGTGTAAAGCTCGCCGCCATTGGATTCTGGAGCAGTGGAAATGCGTTCTCTGGAGTATAAATCACGCTTCACCATCTGGCAGTCCGACGGACAAAACTGGGTTTGGCGGACGCCAGGAGAACACTACCTGCCCGAATGCATAGTGCCAACTGTAAAGTTTGGTGGTGGCGGAATAATGGTCTGGGGCTGTTTTTCATGGTTTGGGCCAGAGTGGTGTGGAAGAACTTGACTGGCCTGCACAGAGCGCTGACCTCAACTCCATCGAACACCTTTGGGATGAATTGGAACGCCGACTGTGAGCCAGGCCTAATGGCCCAACATCAGTGCCCGACCTCACTAACGCTCGTGGCTGAATGGAAGCAAGTCCCCTCAGCAATGTTCCAACATCTAGTAGAAAGCCTTCCCAGAAGAGTGGAGGCTGTTATAGCAGCAAAGGGGGGACCAACTCCATATTAATGTAAATCATTTTGGAATGAGATGTTTGATGAACAGGTGTCCACATACTTGCAGTCTGTATCATGTACGGTTCGCAGATCATAGGGTCTTACAGGAGGCATGTATAAGTGTAAAAAGGGCCTAAAATATCCACTTTCAAAATTATTTTCTAAAAAGATGTTGTGATACAAATGTAAAAAGCATGTCAAACAGCCTTTCTTCCGATGAAGTTTCTATGTGAGAATTGCCAGAACAATCTTAGATGCCAAAAATATTTCCTGCCCACGCTCACATGGAATCGCCCAACTACGGATCATTTTTTTGTCTGTCCCCTTGTGTACTGGCAGGACACAGTACTGAGCATTGACATGTCTCCCTACTTACAACTACACATATTAACATATTTCTGAAAATTAATTGACAGTTGTTCAAAGAATACATCAACAAGGCTCTTACCTATAAATAACCGAGCATCAACGTTGGGATATTTTCCTAGAAGCTTTTTACAAACATCAATGGCTGGGTCGTCATGGTCCTGCACACACATCAGGATCTCAAACTGGGCAGAGAGAGACAGTCAGACAAACAGAGAGAGAGAAACGTTAGTCAATACTGTAGAGAGAAACATTAGTCATACTGTAGAGAGAAACATTAGTCAATACTGTAGAGAGAAACACTAGTCAATACTGTAGAGAGGAACACTAGTCATACTGTAGAGAGGAACACTAGTCATACTGTAGAGAGGAACACTAGTCATACTGTAGAGAGGAACACTAGTCATACTGTAGAGAGGAACACTAGTCATACTGTAGAGAGGAACACTAGTCATACTGTAGAGAGAAACACTAGTCATACTGTAGAGAGAAACACTAGTCAATACTGTAGAGAGGAACACTAGTCATACTGTAGAGAGGAACACTAGTCATACTGTAGAGAGAAACACTAGTCATACTGTAGAGAGAAACGTTAGTCATACTGTAGAGAGGAACACTAGTCATACTGTAGAGAGGAACACTAGTCATACTGTAGAGAGGAACACTAGTCATACTGTAGAGAGGAACACTAGTCATACTGTAGAGAGAAACATTAGTCAATACTGTAGAGAGAAACACTAGTCAATACTGTAGAGAGGAACACTAGTCATACTGTAGAGAGGAACACTAGTCATACTGTAGAGAGAAACACTAGTCATACTGTAGAGAGAAACACTAGTCATACTGTAGAGAGAAACACTAGTCATACTGTAGAGAGGAACACTAGTCATACTGTAGAGAGGAACACTAGTCATACTGTAGAGAGGAACACTAGTCATACTGTAGAGAGGAACACTAGTCATACTGTAGAGAGAAACACTAGTCATACTGTAGAGAGGCACACTAGTCATACTGTAGAGAGGAACACTAGTCATACTGTAGAGAGGAACACTAGTCATACTGTAGAGAGAAACACTAGTCATACTGTAGAGAGAAACACTAGTCATACTGTAGAGAGAAACACTAGTCATACTGTAGAGAGAAACACTAGTCATACTGTAGAGAGAAACACTAGTCATACTGTAGAGAGAAACACTAGTCATACTGTAGAGAGGAACACTAGTCATACTGTAGAGAGGAACACTAGTCATACTGTAGAGAGGAACACTAGTCATACTGTAGAGAGGAACTATATTCCAAAACTGACAGAAATGTTAGTCCAAGCCACAAGGCATTTGTTCAATTCATTTGTTTAATCAGGATAGTCCACTCAGTAACAATTACCACTGTTTTCCAGGAAGTCATGGGTTACAAGACAAAACACATTAAAAACAGATAGTTGCACCTTGAAAATTGATTTAGAGTAAATTTGAGACTGAACTGGCTAAAACTAGAATTAGTATGCATATTGTTCTACTGGCCCTCTGACCCCTTCAACTGTGTTCTACAGGCCCTCTGACCACTCCAACTGTGTTCTACTGGCCCCCTGACCACTCCAACTGTGTTCTACAGGCCCTCTGACCACTCCAACTGTGTTCTACTGGCCCTCTGACCACTCCAACTGTGTTCTACAGGCCCTCTGACCCCTTCAACTGTGTTCTACTGGCCCTCTGACCACTCCAACTGTGTTCTACAGGCCCTCTGACCCCTTCAACTGTGTTCTACTGGCCCTCTGACCACTCCAACTGTGTTCTAAAGGCCCTCTGACCCCTCCAACTGTGTTCTACTGGCCCTCTGACCACTCCAACTGTGTTCTACTGGCCCTCTGACCCCTTCAACTGTGTTCTACTGGCCCTCTGACCCCTTCAACTGTGTTCTACTGGCCCTCTGACCACTCCAACTGTGTTCTACTGGCCCTCTGACCCCTTCAACTGTGTTCTACTGGCCCTCTGACCCCTTCAACTGTGTTCTACTGGCCCTCTGACCACTCCAACTGTGTTCTACAGGCCCTCTGACCACTCCAACTGTGTTCTACTGGCCCTCTGACCACTCCAACTGTGTTCTACTGGCCCTCTGACCACTCCAACTGTGTTCTACAGGCCCTCTGACCACTCCAACTGTGTTCTACTGGCCCTCTGACCACTCCAACTGTGTTCTACTGGCCCTCTGACCACTCCAACTGTGTTCTACTGGCCCTCTGACCCCTTCAACTGTGTTCTACTGGCCCTCTGACCACTCCAACCGTGTTCTACTGGCCCTCTGACCCCTTCAACTGTGTTCTACTGGCCCTCTGACCCCTTCAACTGTGTTCTACTGGCCCTCTGACCCCTTCAACTGTGTTCTACAGGCCCTCTGACCCATTCAACTGTGTTCTACTGGCCCTCTGACCCCTCCAACTGTGTTCTACTCGAACCCGGCCAAACTGAGCAAATCGGGGGACAAGGGCCTTGGTCAGGGAGGTGACCAAGAACCCTAAGGTCACTCTGACAGAGATCCAGAGTACGATCTGGAGATGGGAGAACCTTCCAGAAGGACAACCATCTCTGCAGCACTCCCCCAATCAGGCCTTTATGGTAGAGTGACCAGACGGAACCCACTCCTCAGAAAAAGGCACATGACAGCCCCCTTGGAGTTTGCCAAAAAGCACCTAAAGGACTCTGACCATGAGAAACGAGATTCTCTGGTCTGATGAAACCAAGGTTGAACTCTTTGGCCTGAATGCCAAGTGTCACGTCTGGAGGAAACCTGGCACAATCGCTACGGTGAAGCATGGTGGTGGCAACATCATGCTGTGAGGATGTTTTTCAGCGGCAGGGAGACTAGTCAGGATCGAGGGAAAGATGAACGGTGCAAAGTACAGAGATCCTTGAAGAAAACATGATCCAGAGCGCTCAGGACCTGGGGCGAAGGTTCAGTGGCTTCGATCCAAATCTCTGAATGACCTTGAGGCCCAGCCAGAGCCCGGACATGACGCTCCCCATCCAACCTGACAGAGTTTGATAGGATCTGCATAGAAGAATGGGAGAAACTCCCAAATACAGGTGTGCCAAGCTTGTAGAGTCCTACCCAAGAAGACTCAAGGCAATTTTATCTATTTTAGAATAAGGCTGTAACGTAATATGCTGAAAAAGACAGGGGGTCTGAATACTTTCCCAATGCACTGCCTCTGCCCTTGTAATACTCAGGATGACAAACATTAGAAATGTTATGGTATGTTGTTTCAGTTAGATTACTCATCATGTTTCACACCTATTATTGAATATGAAGAGATACTGACGTACCGAACCTGTTGGTTAAGGCCTGTTGTAATAAAGCAGAACCATCCCTCCTTATGTCCAAGTACTGTATGGCATAGTGTTGACTCAGCTCTGCATGCATGCATGAAGACAGCTGTGTAAATCATCTGGTTTGGTTGTTAACATACACCACCATCACAGTACAGAACATGTAGTTCTATAGGCAGCAGCTACTTCTGGCTTGTTGAACCTGCTCCATCTACAATGTGGTGGGCAGGCTTGGACGGTGTACCGTGTATAAACACTATATACCGCGGTACTTGGAAAAAGCCACAGGATTGATTTTCCATACGGTCAAAACTATTTATATCTACTTTAAGTTAATACCTGCAGTCAACTTGTGCAATATATTAGGAGATACAGCAGATTGTGTTCTTATCTCACCGGTCTCATTATTCAACATTATGAAGCTTACTTAGTTCCCCAGAACAGCTGAGCCAGTCACGTGTTAGTTTGTAAACAGCACAGCAGGAGGAAGTGGGAGCAGGTGAGTCCAGCTGTCTACATCTATCGGCGAGTCTCAGTTGTACGGCGGACATGAGATTATTTAGTTACACTTGTATGCAATTCACTACTAAATGTTTGCCATCAGTTATCTTCTAATGGCTTTCTGCCAGAAGTCAAAGAGCTCTGGATGAGTTCTGTCCAGCTGCAATTTTATACCGGTGCTTCCTGTTAGTGTTCTTATTCCTCTCTGTTCTCATCCCTCTGCTCCATGTACACATGCTGCTCTTCCTCTCTGTTCTCCCCCCCTCTGCTCCATGTACACATGCTGCTCTTCCTCTCTGTTCTCCCCCCCTCTGCTCCATGTACACATGCTGCTCTTCCTCTCTGTTCTCCCCCCCTCTGCTCCATGTACACATGCTGCTCTTCCTCTGTTCTCCCCCCTCTGCTCCATGTACACATGCTGCTCTTCCTCTCTGTTCTCCTCCCTCTGCTCCATGTACACATGCTGATCTTCCTCCTCTGTCCCCCCCCCTCTGCTCCATGTACACATGCTGCTCTTCCTCTCTGTTCTCCTCCCTCTGCTCCATGTACACATGCTGGTCTTCCTCATCTGTTCTCCCTCTGCTCCATGTACACATGCTGCTCTTCCTCCTCTGTCCCCCCCCCCTCTGCTCCATGTACACATGCTGCTCTTCCTCATCTGTTCTCCCTCTGCTCCATGTACACATGCTGCTCTTCCTCTCTGTTCTCCTCCCCTCTGCTTTCAAACAGCAGTTGCTACACAAACCTGTCACTGAATTCAACACATATTGAATTAACTACACATTGTTCACTGATATTCACACTTCTACTCAATACAACAGATTGATTTAACTACACAGTGTTGTCTAATAGTCATACTTAATGTTTTAAATAAATACATTAAGTGGATAAGGAATAACAGTACTTTACCACATTGTCCTGGGATATATGGACATGAACAATTCATCTACTTAATTGTGGCCGAACAAATGAAAGAATGAATGACAATAAATAACTATTCAAATTAAAATATTGATGCACAATAATAAGTTACCTGAATGCATCTCTACAGCCTATAACATATTCATAGACCAGGTCTTGGTGATGTACTGGACATGCTAGCTGTTCTTGGCAGCGCATCATCACTTCAAACACATTCCACTTGGC
Source organism: Thymallus thymallus (assembly GCA_023634145.1). Classification (NCBI taxonomy): domain Eukaryota; kingdom Metazoa; phylum Chordata; class Actinopteri; order Salmoniformes; family Salmonidae; genus Thymallus; species Thymallus thymallus. The sequence continues at coordinate 42,058,774 of CM042390.1, read as the reverse complement.
GTTATCGCTTGGCCTATTACTACTGGTAGTAGCGGTAAAATGTAAGTTATGCATCGCATATCGCCATACAGCTGACGTCAATTTGGTTTCCAAAATACTATCAGCTGCATCTTATCTGATGAACGCCTTGATCTCTGGTTCAATGACGTTGTTGTTTCGTCTATTAAATTGCTTCTAATAGATCTGAAAATGTGTCAATAACCATGAATTTAACTGACTGTTTATAATGAGGGACGTCCCACGTTTAACCTGGACACGCTGGCTTCAGCCATGACGGCATGAGAAATTAAACATCTGCACGTCGACGACGTATTATTATTATTTTTTAAATAATATATCTTTGAGAACTAACAGTCACTCAAATAAAAGTGTAGGCCATCATTGTAAATAATTTGTTCTTAACTGACTTGTTATATAAAGATAAAAACATATATACATTGTGGGCAAAAAGTTTAGAATATTACTCATTCAAGAGTTGTTCTATATTTTTACTATTTTCTACATTGTAGAATAATAGTGACGACATCAAAACTATGACATAACACATATGGAATCATGTAGTTACCAAAAAAAGTGTTAAACAAACCAAAATATATCTTATATTTGGTTTCTTAAAAGTAGCCACCCTTTGCACACTCATGGAGGCTGCGCCGACGGCCGAACGCGCTCCTTGCCACGGACCCTGCCACACCCACCACTGAAGTCCCTTTTTGATCCAGACCTCATTCATTTCAATGGGGACCATCCACAACGGAGTGGTAAGGCAGCGCCCCTGTGCGGTTCAAAGGTCAGTGGTGAAACGAATGCTGCATACTTTATGCTGTCTTTAATGCAGCCAGTCCGTCAATAGAACAGGAAGTTACCAAACCACAGAACAAGAAGGCTTTATGGGATAGCTAGCAACACGTAAACAATTACCCATTCCTAGAAGTGAGTAGTATTTTAATAATAATAATGTTAACACCCATTTCAGTTCATTGTGATGGTAGTGTGTTTATGATGACTATTAAGTAGAGGTAGATAGCTACAGTATGTTCACCCAGCCTGGCGTTCAGCTAGTGTCTCTGAAAGCTAGCTTGACTTGCTAGAAAGCTAAAGGAACAAGTTGAGGAACAAGTTCCTCAACAAAACATGGTTTTTTTATCACCTGAAACAATGTTTCTCCTGTCTTGAATGAAGCTGTAATATTTCCCAAAATAAATGTGATTAAATGTATTTATAATAAATCGAGGTTCTCAATCTTGTCTTGCGTTGTGAAACCCTATGTTCTCTTCCAGTAGTGGAATGGGATTGCGTGAAGGTGTTATGGGGCATCATACGTAGTTCCATGCATAAAGGTTTGAGGGAAGACGCATCAATTAGTATTTTTTTATTTATAAAACAATGAGAAAAAACCATTAGTGAACCGGCGATTCATAACATTTGAAACGGTTTTTCGACCGATGCACGATTAATTTGGATTGGTTTGGGCTCCCACAGACCGATGCACTCATATCTTAAACATTTGAACCAGGGACCGATTTCTATCGGTAAATCATTACATTCCTAATATAGAACAAGTAGTCCCTTGGGGGTAGTCAAGCTCAAAGGTCTTGTTAGATATACCGTAGATATAAAGTTGAAGTCTGAAGCTTACATACACTTAGGTTGTATGTAACTAATTTTTTAACCACTCCACAGATTTCATGTTAACAAACTATAGTCTGTTAGGACATCTACTTTGTTCATGACACACGTAATTCTTCCAACAATTGTTTACAGACAGATTATTTCACTTATAATTAACTATATCACAATTCCAGTAAGTCAGAAGTTTACATACACTAAGCTGACCGTACCTTTAAACAGCTTGGAAAATTCCAGAAAATAATGTCATGGCTATAGATGCTTCTGATAGGCTAATTGACATAATTTGAGTCAATTGGAGGTGTACCTGTGGATGTATTTCAAGGCCTACCTTCAAACTCAGTTCCTCTTTGCTCGACATCATGGGAAAATCAAAAGAAATCAGACAAATTGTGGACCTCCACAAGTCTTTCAAATGCCTGAAGGTACCATGTTCATCTGTACAAACAATAGTACACAAGTATAAACACCATGGGACCACGCAGCCGTCATACCGCTCAGGAAGGAGACGCGTTCTGTCTCCTAGAGATGAACTTACTTTGGTGTGAAAAGTGCAAATCAATCCCAGAAGAACAGCAAAGGACCTTGTGAAGATGCTGGAGGTACAAAAGTATCTATATCCACAGTAAAACAAGTCCTATATCGTCATAACCTGAAAGGCCGCTCAACAAGGAAGAAGCCACTGCTCCAAAACTGCCATAAAAAAGCCAACCTGTGGTTTGCAACTGCACATGGGGACAAAGAACGTACTTTTTGTAGAAATGTCCTCTGGTCTGATGAAACAAAAATAGAACTGTTTGGCCGTAATGACCATCATTATGTTTGGAGGAAAAAGGGGGAGGCCTGCAAGCCGAAGAACATCATCCCAACCGTGAAGCACGGGGGTGGCAGCATCATGTTGTGGGGGTGCTTTGCTGCAGGAGGGACTGGTGCACTTCACAAAATAGATGGCATCATGAGGAAGGACAATTATGTGGATATATTGCAGCAACATCTCAAGACATCAGTCAGGAAGTTAAAGCTTGGTCACAAATGGGTCTTCCAAATGGACAATGACCCCAAGCATACTTCCAAAGTTGTGGTAAAATGGCTTAAGGACAACAAAGTCAAGGTATTGGAGTGGCCATCACAAAGCCCTGACCTCAATCCTATAGAACATTTGTTGGCAGAACTGAAAAAGCGTGTGCGAGCAAGGAGGCCTACAAACCTACACCAGTCCGTTACAAAATTCACCCAACTTATTGTGGGAAGCTTGTGGAAGGCTACCGAAACATTTGACCCAAGTTAAACAATTTAAAGGCAATGCTACCAAATACTAATTGAGTGTATGTAAACCTCTGACCCACTGGGAATGTGATGAAAGAAATAAAAGCTGAAATAAATCATTCTCTCTACTATTATTCTCACATTTCACATTCTTAAAATAAAGTGGTGATCCTAACTGACCTAAGACAGGGAATGTTTACTAGGATTAAATGTCAGGAATTGTGAAAAACTTAGTTTAATTGTATTTGGCTAAGGTGTATGTAAACTTCCGATTTCAACTGTTTAGCATACACAACAAGTAGTACCTTGAGGTTTAGGGTATAGATGTATACTATATGTCTGCTGCAAAGGGGTAGTGGAGTGGTAGGGTTAGGGTATACAGTGGGGAGAACAAGTATTTGATACACTTCCGATTTTGCAGGTTTTCCTACTTACAAAGCATGTAGAAGTCTAATTTTTATCATAGGTACTCTTTAACTGTGAGTGACGGAATCTAAAACAAAAATCCAGAAAATCACATTGTATGATTTTTAAGTAATTAATTTGCATTAAAACAGGTATGCCCAAACTAAAGATTCAAAACCAAACAATGGGCATCATGGTGACCTCACGGCTCTGCCAGCTGGGACACTGACTGACCATCACCAGAACTAGCAGCACCGTTCTCCTCATCAACCAGGCTCAGCGTCTGAAGGTTGCTGCTGCCCTGGGGGAATGGAGTCTGGAAGTGGTAGAGAGCTGTAGTGTGTTGTCTAAACTACCTAACCTAGTCCCTAACAATACAACATAGAACAGGTAGTACCTTGGGGTAGTCAAGCTCAAAGAAGGTCTCCAGGTTATTGATGAGGTTGGGGTCTACTCCTTTCAGAGGTTTCAGTAGAGAGACCCCTGCCAGCTTACTGTAGGGCTGCTTGTCACAGGTCTTCTTATTGAGATAGAGTCGGCTGCAGGAGAGATAGACAAGCAGTTACAACGTGATCGTCACTGATCTTATTGAGATAGAGTCGGCTTCATGCAGGGAGACAGACACACAGAGAGACAGAAAGGGAGACAGTAAGATCTTCAGTTATTTTTTACCTGTTGCCTAGTAATCTTTGAACAGACAGAACCACAAATTCCCAAAGGTAGCATCAATGGGTTTTAAATCCCTTCACAGGATTTTCCAACGATAAGACGTCAAAAGTGGTGTTTATGTTGGGATAAGATAAATCCTTGTCCCGTGCTGCTCTCTGTACAGGCCTAGTCTACATCTCATTCTCAATCCCAATGGGAAAGAAAGGCAACGCCTAAAACAATGGAATTAGACTGTCTGTCCAACTATGCCACTGGGCGTGAAGCATAGTAGCCTTATTCTAAAGATCTACATCCGATGCCATGGATCATGTGACTGACTCGTCTCAACATGCCACAATCTCTGAGGTGGTCTGAATGAAACGTGACGATAAACCTATTGTTTCTGAGTGAATCACTCACATGCTTCCATGGGCAGCATGACGGCACCCTATATAGACTAGTGCACTACTTTTCACCAGAGCCCAATGGCCTAGGGGGGTCTAGCAGTTTAATCTGCAGTCTCTGGTGCACCATGGGTAATACTCCTGGCTACGGATCATTTCAGCACTCTTCTCTGCTACGAACTCCCTGCTGAACATTACGCCTGGTGTTTCCTGAAGCAGTAATTATGACATTAAACAGGGAAGGAATGTGTGGGAACTGGAAGGAACTGTTTGCTACGTGGAATAATAACATTCCAACAGAGTACAACTATCAACCAGTAAAAGTGGGAAATCTCTTTTTGATCCCCACAATAAGTGACTAGTCTCTCTCTCACCCGCCCTCTCACAAAGAAGTACTCTTGACACGAGAAGATGTTGGAACACACCAAGTCAGCTCCGGGATTCGAACCAGCAACCTTTTGGTTACTGGCCCAACCCTTTGTCCTACAGTCCTTTCACAATCTTCTCTGCTTGAAACTGACTGTTTGTAGCTGATTCAGCATCTAAATATGGTATACTGCTACTAGTGGTAGTTGGAGGGGAAGTTGAAGATGCCTAACTGGTGGTAGTTGGAGGGGAAGTTGAAGATGCCTAACTGGTGGTAGTTGGAGGGGAAGTTGAAGATGCCTAACTGGTGGTTGTTGGAGGGGAAGTTGAAGATGCCTAACTGGTGGTAGTTGGAGGGGAAGTTGTAGATGCCTAACGTGTGGTAGTTGGAGGGGAAGTTGCATGCTGTGAGAAATGCACCATAAGCAATGCTTCAAGGCTAAGCTTTACTCAGGCAGAGGGACATTAGCCTACATTTAACTCCTACAATAACAGGCCTACAGAGGAATCTACAGAAGACGGTTTTAAATCCATGTTTATCACATGCTTTTGACCAGGGCCCATTACACTATATAGGGAATAGGGTGCCATTTGAGCCTTATGTCACCTGGCATGGCATTCTGGAATTTGCTCACATCACTCCTGTTAGAACATCAGCAGCTGAACAAACAGGTTGTACTGTCTGTTCACTCAGACCACGAAGGAAGTTTCGGTTCAAGTGTTTGTTTTTTAGCTGTGATCATACGCCTAAACGATTAGTGGCAAGAAACTGGGTTGTATTCATTAGCGCACACTGTACCATAAAACGGTTTGAAACCGAAGACGACACTTTCAAGTTCCTCCCAGTTTCAGTCTGGTTTCCTAAGTTTTAGTGCGTAATGAATACAACCAAACAAGCCAAATAGTGATTGTCAGCAAAAGCCAACAGGCATCTCACACTTTAAAATGGTGGGTTGAATTCAAACACCATCTGTTTAAAGCCGATTACAAGTTGGCCTTCTGCCAGTGATATCTTGCCTGAAACAACAGCTGGAGGAGGAATATTTAAGGTACTTTATGAAGAGATTTCAGGTGCTTTTGGGAGATGGGCTGGGACTCTGCTGTCCTAGCTCAAGAGGGAAGTTGGTTCCACCATTGGGGTGCCAGGACAGAGAAGAGCTTGGACTGGGCTGAGCGGAAGGGCCAAGACACCTGAGGTGGCAGAACGGAGTGCTCAGGTTGGGGTGAAGGTTTTGCACATAGCCTGAAGGTAGGGAGGGGCAGTTCTTGCTGTTCGGAGGTAAGCGCCATGGTCCTGTAGTGCATGTGAGCAGAGGAGAGGGGTGACATGGGAGGGCGACAAGGTGGACTTATCAAACGTGATCAAAGGAAGTGATGGGGCATTTTATAGTCTTATTTATGTTTATGGCCAAATCACTTTTAAGTAACATCCAACCAAATATAGAGGTGATTTAGATAACAGAAATGACATGCTCACATGCCCCAATCATTTCCATGGGCTCCCAAGGGAGGCAGAGTAAAATCATTGCAAATAACTTCTATTTTGCATTCATTTCCAGAACTACTTTATGTTTTTCATTTATGTATAGTCAATAGCACACTAACACTCAGATATAATTGACAAATTAAGCATTTGTGTTTAGAGGCAGTAGGGATGACCAGGGATGTTCTATTGATACGTGTGTGACTCAAAATATAACAAGTAAAAGGTACATTATTTTCTAAAACCTCTTCCAGAAAACAGCCCTAATGTTGGATACAACCATCATTATGTTGTCATCCAGAGTCACATTTGTTTATTTTCCAAAGTATAGCACACAATATTTTAAAACTGTGCGACTAAGCTCAAAATCAATGACAGATTTGTTGATAAACTCAAGACTATTTTGGGGAAGTGTATATTGGCTGCAGCGTCTCAAAATGGACAAACTGTACTATTGCCTCCGTTCTCGTTTTTCAAGCGAAGGTCTTTAAAAAAGGAGCACACTTGTTCGATTTGCCTAACCAGAGAGGAAGAGAGGCCCAGCTCGGCAGAAAATCTGTCTTCCTGCAGCAGGTGGGGTTGTTCCGTTGTTTCGCACACAAGCAAGGAGTTTTTGTATGGAGGTGAATCAGAGTGTCGAATTTGGTCCACAAATCCAAGAGGTTTCGTAATGTTTAAGTTGTTACAAGTGTACTGATACAAGTAGGACACATGACATCCCAGCAACTTTGAGAAAAAACACTTATATCAGAGTTGTCTCGAGATGGCTATGCATATTCATGGCATGAGGCTAGTAGCATAGCATCTCTCTCCATTGAATACAGGCGGTTGGCGTCAAATATTCAAAAAAGGATAACAATAATGAGATGTATCCACCAATCCAAAGAAAGGATAGGCGGGAGCAAGACAGACCACCATGCTGCTTTGTGGACGACCACTCCCATTGTTAGAGCTGAGAGACATGTATCTTGTCAGTATATCAATAATCCTTGGCGTAGCAGAGTTCGGCTGCCCAGACAAAACAGTTCGGAAGAGTTGGTGCATATATGACGACGACATTATGTTTTTGACGAAATCGGTAACCTAAGTCAAGATTAAGGATTCTTCAATAAGTCTGTTGTCATCCAACCAGTTATTACTTGTTTTCATGCACATTTTTTCATTGAGAAATACTGCACCAAACACCTTAGTTAGATGTAAAATTGTGCGACTAATATCACCTCAGCAAAAACAGATTCCTTAAGCAACATGGTCAAAGTAGGTGGACACCCCTTCAAATAACATCGAACATACAGCCATGCAAACATTGGCAGTAAAATGGCCGTACTGAAGAGCTCTGACTTTCAACGTGGCACCATCATATGATGTCACCTTTCCAACAAGTCAGTTCATCAAATTTCTGTCCTGCTAGAGCTGCACTGGTCAACTGTAAGTGCTCTTATTGTGAAGTGGAAACGTCTAGGAGCAACAACGGCTCAGCCGTGAAGTGGTCGGCCACACAAGCTCACAGAACGGGACCGCCGAGTGCTGAAGCATGTAGAAATCGTCTGTCCTTGGTTGCAACACTCACTACTGAGTTAAAAATTGCCTCTGGAAGCAACGTCAGCACAAAAACTGTTTGCCGGAAGCTTCATGATATGGGTTTCCATGGCCGAGCAGCTGCACACAAGCCTAGGATAACCATGCGCAATGGTTAGAGTCCTGACCTCAACCCCATCAAACACCTTTGGAATGAATGGGAACGCAGACTGTGAGCCAGGCCTAATCGCCCAACATCAATGCCTGACCTCAATAATGCTGTTGGGGCTGAATGGAAGTCCCCACAGCAATGTTCCAGCATCTAGTGGAAAGCCTTCCCACTCGAAAAATGAGTCATGACTCGTCATGGCTACCATGTTGTTGTCATGTCGTGTTGCTACCATGTTGTTGTCATGTCGCGTTGCTACCATGTTGTCATGTTGAGTTGCTACCATGTTGTCGTCATGTTCGGTTGCTACCATGTTGTTGTCATGTTGTGTTGCTACCATGTTGTTGTCATGTTGTGTTGCTACCATGTTGTTGTCATGTCCATTGGGATTCTCTGCCTCTGACCCTATTACGGGGGCTGAGTCACTGGCTTACTGGTGCTTTCCATGCCATTCCTAGGAGGGGTGCGTCACTTCCTGTCCGGTTTGTCGCCCCCTCTGGCTTGTGCAGTGGAGGGGATCTTTTCGTGGACTATACTCAGCCTTGTCTCAGGGTAGTAAGTTGGTGGTTGTTGATATCCCCCTATTGGTGTAGGGGCTGTGCTTGGCAGAGTGGGTGAGGTTATATCCTGCCTGGTTTGGCCCTGTCCGGGGGTATTGTCTGGGTATTGTCGGAGGGGGCCACAGTGTCTCCTGACCCCCCTGTCTAAGCCTCCAGTATCTATGCTGCAATAGTCTATGTGCCAGGGGGCTAGGGTCAGTTTGTGAAATCTGATATTATTATCCAGTGTCTTGTGTGAATTTAAGTATGCTCCCTCTAATTCACTCTCTCTCCCACTCTACCTCCTCTCCCGGAGGACCTGAGCCTTAGGACCATGCTTCAGGACCACCTGTCCTGATGACTCCTAGCTGTCCCCAGTCCACCTGGTCGTGCTGCTGCACCGGTTTCAACTCCTCTGCCTGCGGTTATGGAACCCTGACCTGTTCATGTTCATCGCTCTATTGCACTGAAAAACCAAGTGACATTCACTGCTGATGTATTTACCTGTTGCAACCTCCACAACTACTTTTATTATTATTTGACCCTGCTGGTCATCTATGAACATTTGAACATCTTGGAGAAAGAACTGGCCTTAATGGCCATAAATTGTTTTAATCTCCACCCGGCAAAGCCAGAAGAGGACTGGCCACCCATCAGAGCCTGGTTCCTCTCTAGGTTTCTTCCTAGGTTTTGCCTTTCTAGGGAGTTTTTCCAGCCACCGTGCTTCTACATCTGCATTGCTTGCTGTTTGGGGTTTTAGGCTGGGTTTCTGTATAGAAACCCAGCCTTTTACATCGGCTGATGTAAAAAGCGCTTTATAAATACATTTTGATTGATTGATTTTGATGTCGTGTTGCTACCATGTTGTTGTCATGTCGTGTTGTTAGCATGTTGTTGTCATGTCGTGGTGCTACCATGTTGTCATGTGTTGCTACCATGTTGTCATGTGTTGCTACCATGTTGTCATGTGTTGCTACCATGTTGTTGTCATGTCGTGTTGCTACCATGTTGTTGTCATGTCGTGTTGCTACCATGTTGTTGTCATGTCGTGTTTCTACCATGTTGTTGTCGTGTTGCTACCATGTTGTTGTCGTGTTGCTACCATGTTGTTGACATGTTCTGTTGCTACCATGCTGTGTTGTCATGTTGTGTTGCTACCATGTTGTTGTCATGTTGCTACCATGTTGCTGTCATGTTGTGTTGCTGTCATGTTGTGTTGCTACCATGTTGTGTTGCTACCATGTTGTGTTGCTACCATGCTGTGTTGTCGTGTTATGTTGCTACCATGTTGTGTTGCTACCATGTTGTCATGTTGTGTTTCTACAATGTTGTTGTCATGTTGTGTTTCTACAATGTTGTTGTCATGTTGTGTTGCTACCATGTTGTTGTCATGTTGTGTTGCTACCATGTTGTTGTCATGTTGTGTTGCTACCATGTTGTTGGCATGTGTTGCTACCATGTTGTTGGCATGTGTTGCTACCATGTTGTTGTCATGTGTTGCTACCATGTTGTTGTCATGTTGTGTTGCTACCATGTTGTTGTCATGTTGTGTTGCTACCATGTTGTTGTCATGTTGTGTTGCTACAATGTTGTCATGTTGTGTTGCTACCATGTTGTCATGTCGTGTTGCTACCATGTTGTCATGTCATGTGTTGCTACCATGTTGTCATGTCATGTGTTGCTACCATGTTGTCATGTCATGTGTTGCTACCATGTTGTCATGTCATGTGTTGCTACCATGTCGTCATGTCATGTGTTGCTACCATGTCGTGTTGCTACCATGTCGTGTTGCTACCATGTCGTCATGTCGTGTTGCTACCATGTCGTCATGTCGTGTTGCTACCATGTCGTCATGTCGTGTTGCTACCATGTCGTCATGTCGTGTTGCTACCATGTCGTCATGTCGTGTTGCTACCATGTTGTCGTCATGTCGTGTTGCTACCATGTTGTCGTCATGTCGTATTGCTACCATGTTGTCGTCATGTCGTATTGCTACCATGTTGTCATGTCGTATTGCTACCATGTTGTCATGTCGTATTGCTACCATGTTGTTGTCATGTCGTATTGCTACCATGTTGTTGTCATGTCGTGTTGCTACCATGTTGTTGTCATGTCGTGTTGCTACCATGTTGTTGTCATGTCGTGTTGCTACCATGTTGTTGTCATGTCGTGTTGCTACCATGTTGTTGTCATGTCGTGTTGCTACCATGTTGTTGTCATGTCGTGTTGCTACCATGTTGTTGTCATGTCGTGTTGCTACCATGTTGTTGTCATGTCGTGTTGCTACCATGTTGTTGTCATGTCGTGTTGCTACCATGTTGTTGTCATGTCGTGTTGCTACCATGTTGTTGTCATGTCGTGTTGCTACCATGTTGTTGTCGTGTTGCTACCATGTTGTTGTCATGTCGTGTTGCTACCATGTTGTTGTCGTGTTGCTACCATGTTGTTGTCGTGTTGCTACCATGTTGTTGTCATGTCGTGTTGCTACCATGTTGTTGTCATGTCGTGTTGCTACCATGTTGTTGTCATGTCGTGTTGCTACCATGTTGTTGTCATGTCGTGTTGCTACCATGTTGTTGTCATGTCGTGTTGCTACCATGTTGTGGTCATGTCGTGTTGCTACCATGTTGTTGTCATGTCGTGTTGCTACCATGTTGTTGTCATGTCGTGTTGCTACCATGTTGTTGTCATGTCGTGTTGCTACCATGTTGTCGTCATGTCGTGTTGCTACCATGTTGTTGTCATGTCGTGTTGCTACCATGTTGTCGTCATGTCGTGTTGCTACCATGTTGTTGTCGTGTTGCTACCATGTTGTTGTCATGTCGTGTTGCTACCATGTTGTTGTCGTGTTGCTACCATGTTGTTGTCGTGTTGCTACCATGTTGTTGTCATGTCGTGTTGCTACCATGTTGTTGTCATGTCGTGTTGCTACCATGTTGTTGTCATGTCGTGTTGCTACCATGTTGTTGTCATGTCGTGTTGCTACCATGTTGTTGTCATGTCGTGTTGCTACCATGTTGTTGTCATGTCGTGTTGCTACCATGTTGTTGTCATGTCGTGTTGCTACCATGTTGTCGTCATGTCGTGTTGCTACCATGTTGTTGTCGTGTTGCTACCATGTTGTTGTCATGTCGTGTTGCTACCATGTTGTTGTCATGTCGTGTTGCTACCATGTTGTTGTCATGTCGTGTTGCTACCATGTTGTTGTCATGTCGTGTTGCTACCATGTTGTCGTCATGTCGTGTTGCTACCATGTTGTTGTCGTGTTGCTACCATGTTGTTGTCATGTCGTGTTGCTACCATGTTGTTGTCGTGTTGCTACCATGTTGTTGTCATGTCGTGTTGCTACCATGTTGTTGTCATGTCGTGTTGCTACCATGTTGTTGTCATGTCGTGTTGCTACCATGTTGTTGTCATGTCGTGTTGCTACCATGTTGTCGTCATGTCGTGTTGCTACCATGTTGTTGTCGTGTTGCTACCATGTTGTTGTCATGTCGTGTTGCTACCATGTTGTTGTCATGTCGTGTTGCTACCATGTTGTTGTCATGTCGTGTTGCTACCATGTTGTTGTCATGTCGTGTTGCTACCATGTTGTTGTCATGTCGTGTTGCTACCATGTTGTCTCTAGTCATGATGAAGTGTGTTTCATCCCATCCTCGTCCCTACAGCAGGTCTTAGTCTGTAAATAACAGTGTGTTGTTCTTAACTAACATGCCTAGTTAAAGGCAGGTTCAGTAAACGACAGCACCATGGTGATATCACACCGTTCAGTCACAGGTTAGCATGTTGTACCTAGCGATAGCATCAACAGCGCTAGCAGTTAGCGTCAAATAAGTCACACAAACAGTGATATATCCAATGTTGTCTGTGCCAGTAATGTTAACGTTAGATAACTTGCCAAATACAATTGCTGAAAAAAAACAACAGTTTGGACATTTAAACAAAATAATAGTTAGTGGCTAACGGTTGAATGGTCCTAGCGACAGATTACCTTAGCTAGCGTTATCTAGTAAACTAATCGATGTTCAGCTGTATCGCTGACGTTGGACCGGTTCAGTGTACCGACACGGATAACTAACGTTAACTGTGTCAACTAGCGACATACTTTATCTAGCTACGGTTAATTGTGTCTAAATCGATAGGCAATACTTACACATAGATGATGGACATGAAATGCATAAACCAGAGAACTAAAAATAGAATGAAGCCAAAGATAGAGAAGCCTTGCATGGCTAGATCCAGAAGGGCCATGGCTGCTCCGCTACAGGCCGTCGTCGTCTCCACACCACCGCCGTGATAATCCAAGCAGACTGTCGAGTCCAAAAGGAATCTTCCCCAAAACGTCGCTCGATGTACGAACTGGGCGGGGTACGGCACTTCCGCTCATGACGGAAGTCTTCTTCTTCTTCTGGGGATTTTATATGGCGGTTGGCATACAACTTAGGGTGCATTACCGCCACCAACTGGACTGGAGTGTGTACCCAAGACAGTGAATGTCTAAATATAAGGAAACGAAATACATAATTAAATACAACTTTAAATGCTACATTCCCTGACGATTTCCCCAGCAGTTCACTTAATCCTGGCTCTTCAATCCCATTAATAAAATGTAATAACAATCGCTCCCTTTCCCTCCAAAATTTCTGGCACTTAAATAGAACATGTTCCACTGTCTCTATCTCCTCCTGACAATGACCCCCAGGAACCTAAACACTCCCACCCTCTCCAGATTCCTTACATACAACTTCAGCTATATTTCCTCCCCAAACTTCCTTCTAGAAAAAAAAAAAAAACTGTCTGTGTTTTCTCAACTGAGGGACCAGCGCTCAACTTCACTAATCACTTCCTGAATTGTTCTGGCTGTATGGGTAATATTTCTCCAACTCTTCAACAGTGCCCCATCATCCGCAAACAATGACATCCCAATATCAGGTCTCACCTGGGAGAATACATTGTCAATTATAATGGAGAACAACAAAGGACTAATGACACTTCCCTGAGGGGCACCATTATCTACCTCATACATTTCAGACATAGGGCTCCCCGCCCGTACTTGTATTGATTACCCATAAAATTCTTAATCCTGTTAAAAACCCTTCCTCCAACTCCCATGTTATCCAGCTTGATACTGTAAGTACTGTAAGCTCCAAAGTGGCGCAGTGGTCTAAGGCACTGCATCTCAGTGCTAGAGGCGTCACTACAGACACCCTGGTTCGATTCCAGTCTGTATCACAAATGGCCGTGATTGGGAGTCCCATAGGGTGGTGCACAATTAGCCCAGAGTTTGGGCGGCCAAACCAAAGGCTTGCAGTAAACGCTGTACGGCCACTTCAGACGTCAGATTGACCATGCAGAGCCTTTCAAACCTAGAGCTCGAGACTACGGTGATCACTAGTTACCTCAGCCACAAGGCCTATTTATACCATTTATCTTCTTAAAATGTAGTATTAAACCTTAATACTAACCTTAACCACACTGCTAACCTTAAATTAAGACCAAAAAGCAAATCTTTGTTTTCATACATTTTTACGATATAGCCAATTTTGACATTGTGGCTAGTAACTAGTGATAACCCGAGACTATTGGACTCCCTGTCGCATTCAAACAAATGGGAACTACGAGGTCTAATCATGAAGTCAGTGATCTTCAGGTCAGAAAGTCAGAGCTCTAGAAAGAGGGCCAGAGTTCCCGAGTTGGAATTCCGAGATGGATGACCGTTCAAATAGATTCTTCCTAGTCGTAGCTCGTAGCTGAAGTCCGAGTTCCCAGTTCCGAATTCCCAGTTGTCATTTATGGCTAGGGTGACCCCATGTCCCAGATTGTGCATATTGGCCATTTGTCCTGAAACCAAGCAATCATGTCCTGCATTTTATAAACAAATTAAAACACCACTAATTTACAAAAATATATATATTTGTAACGTATATCAGACAGACATTCTGACCTGTCTCTTGCAGTCACATTGTACTTATTAAAATATATATATCATAAGGATGTGGTAGCCTAAACCTACTTTTGATGTTAAACAAACGCTTCTGTCCTCCTCTGGGTACATTGACTTCAATACAAAACCTAGGAGGCTCTTGGTTCTCATCCCTTTCTATAGACTTACACAGTAATTATGACAACTTCTGGAGGACGTCCACCAACCTATCAGAGCTCTTGCATAATGAACTGACATGTTGTCCACCCAATCCAATGATCAGAGAATGAATCTAGTACTGAAAGCATAAGCTATAGCTAGCTAGCACTGTAGTGCATAACATGTGGTAGTTAACTCAAAGAGAAATAGTTGAACAGTTTTGAACAAATGAATTTATTCTAAAATTAAAGAGAAGCGAGAGAGAGAGAGATTTGTTTGTAATGTTGATGTTACTAGCTCCTAACAGTGTAGTATAATGTTGATGTTACTAGCTCCTAACAGTGTAGTATAATGTTGATGTTACTAGCTCCTAACAGTGTAGTATAATGTTGATGTTACTAGCTCCTAACAGTGTAGTATAATGTTGATGTTACTAGCTCCTAACAGTGTAGTATAATGTTGATGTTACTAGCTCCTAACAGGACAACAACCCTAAGCACACAGCTAAGACAATTTAGGAGTGGCTTCAGGACAAGTCTCTGAATGTCTTTAAATGGTCCAGCCAGAACCCGGACATCTCTGGAGAGACATGACAGAGCTTGAGAGGATCTGTAGAGAAGAATGGGAGACACTCCCCTAATACAGGTGTGCCAAGCTTGTAGCGTCCTACCCAAGAAGACTTGAGGCTGTAATCGCTGCCAAAGATGCTTCAACAAAGTACTGAGTAAAGAGTCTTATGTAAATGTGATTTCATTATTATTATTTATTTTATAAATTTGCAAAAATTTCCAAAAACCTCTTTTCGCTTTGTCATTATGGGGTATTGTGTGTAGATTGGTGTCATTATGGAGTATTGTGTGTAGATTGATGTCATTATGGAGTATTGTGTGTAGATTGGTGTCATTATGGAGTATTGTGTGTAGATTGATGTCATTATGGAGTATTGTGTGTAGATTGGTGTCATTATGGGGTATTGTGGGTAGATTGATGTCATTATGGAGTATTGTGTGTAGATTGGTGTCATTATGGAGTATTGTGTGTAGATTGATGTCATTATGGGGTATTGTGGGTAGATTGATGTCATTATGGAGTATTGTGTGTAGATTGATGTCATTATGGGGTATTGTGTGTAGATTGATGTCATTATGGGGTATTGTGTGTAGATTGATGTCATTATGGAGTATTGTGTGTAGATTGGTGTCATTATGGAGTATTGTGTGTAGATTGATGTCATTATGGGGTATTGTGGGTAGATTGGTGTCATTATGGGGTATTGTGGGTAGATTGGGGAGGGAAAACAACTATTTAATCCATTTTAGAATAAGGCTGTAACATAATTTTTTTGGGGAAAAAGTCAAGGGGTCTGAATACTTTCCGAATGCACTGTATAATATCCAGGCTGTATCACATCCGGCCGTGATTGGGAGTCCCGTACACTTGGCCCAGCATAGTCTTGTACCCACTTGGCCGTCACTGTAAATAAGAATTTGCTGCTCCCTCAAGAAACTCAAGGGGGGCTAGACCCTGGCTTGTTTTATGTTTGTGTACACAGGGCATGATGTCTGATCTTTAACAATACAAATGCACCATCATGAGTTCATATGCATGACGCATTGCGAAAAAACAATGCATATTATGCATAAATCTGACATCATTTGTATGGGGTATGATGGCCATTGGCTCAATTTACCTGATTGGCTCAATTTACCTGATGGCCATTGGCTCAACTTACCTGATGGCCATTGGCTCAACTTACCTGATGGCCATTGGCTCAACTTACCTGATGGCCATTGGCTCAACTTACCTGTTGGCCATTGGCTCAACTTACCTGATGGCCATTGGCTCAACTTACCTGATGGCCATTGGCTCAACTTACCTGATGGCCATTGGCTCAACTTAGCCCAAGGCAAACATTTGGACTATATTAACCTCCACAAGGATACACTTTCATGCTAGCTCTAGGAGTTCATATTGTAGCCTATAGAAAGCACTACTTGGTTTAGATAAAAGCATCACGACACCAATAACACAATACATTCATGTGACTTTGTGACCTTACTTGCTTACCACTTTTTTCCATGTGGTTTCTTCCTTCACAGACTCCATGAAACAATGACCTGAATATTTGGTCACATTATTTTTGTGTCAGTTTTCCTAGAAACAAGGTGTGACTCAACCAACTCCTCCCTTAGCAGGGCTGGACAGGGACACACAAAACCATTTTCTTTGAGGTCCCACACCAGCCAAGTTCTTCTTTAAGGCTCCCATTATTAGCGAGATGATACATTTGAGCAAAAACTTACCGGCCCTCTGGACTAAAAATGGACCAGCCCATCTGGCATTTGCCCGATTGCCAGTCCAGCCATTCTTGAATGATAGTTTATTGTAATATCATCAACAGTTGTGAATATAATTGAAGGACTAGGTTACATGTTAGGTTTAATTTAACAGAACAGAAGAGAAGTCAAGTTTCCTGTTATCTTCATGAACAAACCAGTCTTTTCTGTTGAAGTGTTACCAGTCTGGTAAGAAGAAGAGGAGTCATGGAATGCATGACTTGTAAATGGGAAGGTACTCTAGCAATCCTTGCACCCATCCCAAACACTCCCGCCCTCTCTCACACACTCACGATTGCTTCCTTGTGCGTGTTGTATGATTCCAGAGATTTCCATTGTCAGAGAGAGTGAGGCAATACTCATCACGTAATAGATGTTAGCATAATAAGTATCTGTGGAATTCAAAGAGGAGCTCAGGTCACATGACGCAATGATGACACATATCCATGGGAACAACAGAGGAGTTGGCATTAGTCATACAGACTATTATGAGATGTGGGTGTGTTGGTGAGAATTATACCCATTCAGTACCCTTTAAATGGGCGTTATCACAACAGACCTACAGTATATACCATAACATAATTTCACATACAGTTGAAGTTTACATAAACTTAGGTTGAAGTCATTAAAACTCATTTTTCAACCACTCCACATATTTCATGTTAACAAACTATAGTTTTGGCAAGTCGGTTAGGACATCTACTTTGTGTATGACAAGTAATTCTTCCAACAATTGGTTACAGACAGATTATTTCACTTAGAATTCACTATATCACAATTCCAGTGGGTCAGAAGTTTATATACACTAAGTTGACTGTGCCTTTAAACAGCTTGGAAAATTCCAGAAAATCATGTCATGGCTTTAGAAGCTTCTGATAGGCTAATTGACATCATTTGAGTCAATTGGAGGTGTACCTGTGGATGTATTTCAAGGCCTACCTTCAAACTCAGTGCCTCTTTGCTCGACATCATGGGAAAATCAAAAGAAAATTGTAGACCTCCACAAGTCTGGTTCATCCTTTGGAGCAATTTGGCACTTTATTTTACAAGGCAGTTAACCCACGGTTCCTAGGCCGTCATTGTAAATAAGAATTTGTTCTTAACTGACTTGCCTAGCAAAATAAAGGTTAAAATATATATACAGTGGGGAGAACAAGTATTTGATACACTGCCGATTTTGCAGGTTTTCCTGCTTACAAAGCATGTAGAGGTCTGTAATTTTTATCATAGGTACTCTTCAACTGTGAGAGACGGAATCTAAAACAAAAATCCAGAAAATCACATTGTATGATTTTTAAATAATTAATTTGTATTTTATTGCATGACATAAGTATTTGATCACCCACCAACCAGTAAGAATTCCGTCTCTCACAGACCTGTTAGTTTTTCTTTAAGAAGCCCTCCTGTTCTCCACTCATTACCTGTATTAACTGCACCTGTTTGAACTCGTTACCTGTATAAAAGACACCTGTCCACACACTCAATCAAACAGACTCAAACCTCTCCACAATGGCCAAGACCAGAGAGCTGTGTAAGGACATCAGGGATAAAATTGTAGACCTGCACAAGGCTGGGATGGGCTACAGGACAATAGGCAAGTAGCTTGGTGAGAAGGCAACAACTGTTGGTGCAATTATTAGAAAATGGAAGAAGTTCAAGATGACGGTCAATCTCCCTCAGTCTGGGGCACCATGCAAGATCTCACCTCGTGGGGCATCAATGATCATGAGGAAGGTGAGGGATCAGCCCAGAACTACACGGCAGGACCTGGTCAATGACCTGAAGAGAGCTGGGACCACAGTCTCAAAGAAAACCATTTGTAACACAATACGCCGTCATGGATTAAAATCCTGCAGCGCACGCAAGGTCCCCCTGCTCAAGCCAGCGCATGTCCAGGCCCGTCTAAAGTTTGCCAATGACCATCTGGATGATCCAGAGGAGGAATGGGAGAAGGTCATGTGGTCTGATGAGACAAAAATAGAGCTTTTTGGTCTAAACTCCACTCGCCGTGTTTGGAGGAAGAAGAAGGATGAGTACAACCCCAAGAACACCATCCCAACCGTGAAGCATAGAGGTGGAAACATCATTCTTTGGGGATGCTTTTCTGCAAAGGGGACAGGACGACTGCACTGTATTGAGGGGAGGATGGATGGGGCCATGTATCGCGAGATCTTGGCCAACAACCTCCTTCCCTCAGTAAGAGCATTGAAGATGGGTCGTGGCTGGGTCTTCCAGCATGACAACGACCCAAAACACACAGCCAGGGCAACTAAGGAGTGGCTCCGTAAGAAGCATCTCAAGGTCCTGGAGTGGCCTAGCCAGTCTCCAGACCTGAACCCAATAGAAAATATTTGGAGGGAGCTGAAAGTCCGTATTGCCCAGCGACAGCCCCGAAACCTGAAGGATCTGGAGAAGGTCTGTATGGAGGAGTGGGCCAAAATCCCTGCTGCAGTGTGTGCAAACCTGGTCAAGAACTACAGGAAACTTATGATCTCTGTAATTGCAAACAAAGGTTTCTGTACCAAATATTAAGTTCTGCTTTTCTGATGTATCAAACACTTATGTCATGCAATAAAATGCAAATTAATTACTTAAAAATCATACAATGTGATTTTCTGGATTTTTGTTTTAGATTCCGTCTCACAGTTGAAGAGTACCTATGATAAAAATTACAGACTTCTACATGCTTTGTAAGTAGGAAAACCTGCAAAATCGGCAGTGTAACAAATACATACAGTCTAGCAACAGTCTAGCAACAGTCTAGCAACAGTCTAGCAACAGTCTAGCAACAGTCTAGCACACCTTTATCCAGTAGTGTTTGTTTTACAGCATGGTGTCACCATATTCATATAACTCTATATGCTGGAACAGCTTCATACACACAGTAGTAACCTTTGGGGTTAGTGAGGGTTTTGATACTAAAGGTGTCCATCTTGTGGTGAATTAAAAGGGTTGCAGAATGTTCCATTGATGTGGTAACTAGCCTGGTAAGAAGAAAAAAGGTATTTGGTTTTGATGGAGGGTAGCCTGCATTTGAAAAAAGTAAGAACATATTTTAAATACGTGGAGAAAACCCCTCAAACCCGAACCCGATGGAGGAAGTTTGTGAATGACTTATGCTACCTAAACATCATGGTATCAGCCCTTTTAAGCAAACAGCAGAAGTTCTGTTGAAGTTTTACCAGGCTGGTAGGAAGAGTGTTGAGTGAAGGTAGCCTACATGTACAGTTGAAGTCGGAGGTTTACATACACTTAGGTTGAAGTCATTAAAACTCATTTTTCAACCACTCCACAGATTTCATGTTAACAAACTATAGTTTTGGCAAGTCGGTTAGGACATCTACTTTGTGCATGACACAAGTAATTCTTCCAACAATTGGAGGTGTACCTGTGGATGTATTTCAAGGGCTACCTTCAAACTCTCTGCTCGACATCATGGGAAAATCAAAAGAAATCAACCAAGACCTCAGAAAAAAAAATTATAGACCTCCACAAGTCTGGTTCATCCTTGGGAGCAATTTCCAAACACCTGAAGGTACCACGTTCATCTGTACAAACAATAGTACGCAAGTATAAACACCATGGGACCACGCAGCCGTCATACCGCTCAGGAAGGAGACGCGTTCTGTCTCCTAGAGATGAACGTACTTTGGTGCGAAAAGTGAAAATCAATCCCAGAACAACAGCAAAGGACCTTGTGAAGATGCTGGAGGAAACAGGTACAAAAGTATCTATATCCACAGTAAAACGAGTCCTACATCGATATAACCTGAAAGGCCGCTCAGCAAGGAAGAAGCCACTGCTCCAAAACCGCCATAAAAAAGCCAGACTACGGTTTTCAACTGCACATGGGGACAAAGATTGTACTTTTTGGAGAAATGTCCTCTGGTCTGATGAAACAAAAATAGAACTGTTTGGCCATAATGACCATCGTTATGTTTGGAGGAAAAAGGGGGAGGCTTGCAAGGAGGGACTGGTGCACTTCACAAAATAGATGGCATCATGAGGAAGGAAACTGATGTGGATATATTGAAGCAACATCTCAAAACAGGAAATGTCTATATGCCATTAATTTAAACAACGAAAATGTAACAATCCCAGATTGCCCCTTTAGAAGCCTAATGAAGTTGTTCCACTCTGAAAATATAATTTTTGTATATTTGTAAATGTGTTGCATGTTAGAGAGACCTTGGTCCCTGTTAAAATAAAGGTAAAAATAAACCAACTCACGACTGCAGCTCTTGTATCAGACAGGATATGGCACATTAAGGCTATTTCTCAAATGGACCCTATTCCCTACATAGTGCACTAGTTTTGACCAGAGTCCTATGGACCATAACGTGCCATTTTGGATACATACTAAGTTGAAGGGAAAGGGAAGTCACAAAACACAGTAACATCCTGTGGTCAGGGGTTCTACTGACACTGGGTGGTGGTGGAAACATGCGTGGAAAGTGTTGTCCTTGGAATTAGTTACAGCTTTTCCATGACGCTAAAAGTGACCGATCAAGCTCCCTCAGTGGCCGTCCCCCGTCTCAGCACAACATCTAGTGTGTTGTGAATTAACTGAATGTAACAGAAAAGAACTGGAATTCCATGTGAATTATAAGTATCTTTGGTGGGTTTAAACAGGAAGGCATAGCTTCCTGTCATTGACCGTAGCTGTTTCCATTAAGCAACAACGTCTCAACAACAGGAAAGGAAGGAGCTCTCCGACATAAACATCTCTTCAGTTTAACATGATTCCACTTTTACCAAAACCACTCAACTGCATTACAATGCAATACAAAGTAATTACTGAAGCACAATGTAACAACGTTGTAACTAGAGCCTTTCTGCTACCATCAAGTTAATATCAAATGTGTTAACAAACTGGTCAAAAAAAAAAACTTTGGGGACTAAAATACTAACATCCAAGAAACAAATATTGAGCTCCATATACAACAACATTATTACTCCATGTAATATATATTATTAAAGAAACATTACAAAACCACGTGGCACAAGAGAAATAATCTCTAAAATAATGCAACCTCGTTCTGGGATTCCAACCTAAGTTTTCCTCTGCATGATTCCGACGTTTGTGTCCTGTCCTGCAAAAACAACGACAGAAAGCGCTAAGCCCTTTGTAGATCAAAGGTGCTCTTCATTGGTCATCAAAAACAAGGACCAAGGCAGAAGGCACTTCATAATATTTAGTTGTATTCCCCCTCTCTGAAGAACCCACGGTCCCCCAGCACAGGCCCCCCAGCACAGGTCCCCCAGCACAGGTCCCCCAGCACAGGCCCCCCAGCACAGGTCCCCCAGCACAGGTCCCCCAGCACAGGTCCCCCAGCACAGGCCCCCCAGCACAGGTCCAAACATCAAACAAAATGACTAAACATAATGGTCAAATGTTGTGCACTTCATAGGGAATTCAGTGCCATAATGAGATGCAACATAGACATGAGGTTAGTACCTTAGAACAGGTTACAGGATCGTGGTTCTCTGAAGGGGTTGGAGCCTGTCGGAACCCCCACCAGCAGGGCATCTTTAGCTGCATTCTGCAGGCAGTACTGCTGGAGCTCTGCTGCTGCCTGAGACACCTGGGGGGGAAATGTGTGTTTACATGCTTAAAGGCCTAGTCATTCTGTTCCTACTGTGTTTTGTATCATATATGTTCAACAGCTGATTAAATGAACACTGTAAAAGTGTGAAAGAAATATGATCAGTGTTATTTTCTGATAGTTGCTGGTTTAAGATGATAGAAACATGCACAGGCTGACTAGGGACCAGAACATCAATGGACACCATCATAGCTATATTGTCATTTGACCGGCAGTGGCCCGTTTAATATCATAAAGCAATACTATCATCGAATTAACGAGACAGCAAACGATGAATGAATTATTTAAATCATGTCACGGTAATACTATCAAAGACAATTGTTTAATGGAATTAACGACTTTTGTCATAGCATCAGTCACATCCCTGTGGACCACAAGAGCTGTCTGGAACAAACACAGTACTCACTGGTATGTCATCACCCACACGTTTACAATAATCGTTTGAAATTCCATGAAATAAATAGACCCAAACCCGATCCTATGCTAAAGCTTCAGCCGGTGTGTTTACCTTGATCCGCTCCACGCTGGCTTCCAGTTTCAGTTGTTCTACAAGTCGACGCACGTTGGACACGTTGGAATTAGACGTCATGTTGATTATTTGTTTCTTTATTTCGTGTTCGTTTGTCAAATTGCTTGAGGACTATTTCAAATATTGACGGGAAGGGTCGCTTTCTGGACTGGTAAAAATGAAAAACGTTTCACTTCCCAAACTTTTGAAGCGGAAGCCACATCCTCAGATGGGGAGGACCAGGGGCGTCATGCACCTCAGAAATGTGAGGGGGCACAAAGTCTGTGAGGATGCAGAGGCGTCGTGCCCATAGGGGGCACAAGCCCCCTCAGATTATTTCCTTAACAAAAACTACTAACCACCTAGCAATTGTATGAAGTTGGCTAGCTAGCCCAGATAGGTTCCCAATCTCCCAGCCTCATAACTAGCTACCAAACAGCCATTTCAGGCTATCAATCAATTTAGAGTAGCTAGCTTGTCTAACTATCTTAACTGGCATGTCTGCTGGCAAGTTTGGTAGACTTTAGAAAAGCAAGCAATAACTAAATGAACTGAATAAGACACACATTCCTTTAACATTTTTGACCAGATTTTAGCAGAGAAACATATTTGGTTTCTTAAATTTTTAAAAAGAAATCACCAGTCAGGAGGTGATTACAAAAGTATCTCTGAAAGCCTTGTGGTTCATCAGTCCACGGTAAGACACATTTTCTATAAATGGAGAAAGTTCAGCACTGTTGCTACTCTCCCTAGGAGTGGCCGTCCTGCAAAGATGACTGCAAGAGCACTGCGCGGAATGCTCATTGAACCCAAAACACAGAAGTACATCAACAACACAAGAGTGGTCCAGTCAGAGTCCTGACCTCAACCCGATTGAGATGCTGTGGCATGACCTCAAGACCTGCTGAACTGAAAGTTTTGTAAAGAGGAATGGTCCAAAATTACTCCTGACCGTTGTGCAGGTCCGATACGCAACTACAGAAAACGTTTGGTTGAGGTTATTGCTGCCAAAGGAGGGTCAACCAGTTATTAAATCCAAGGGTTCACATACTTTCCCCACCCTACACTGTGAATGTTTACACGTGTTCAATAAAGACATGAAAACGTATCATTGTTTGTGTTTAGTTTAAACAGACTGTCTATTGTGACTTAGATGATCAGATAAAATTTCATGACCAATTTATGCAGAAATCCACGTAATTCCAAAGGGTTTACATAGTTTTTCTTGCCACTGTATGTCATTGATACATTACGGGGAGGTTTCCCCGACCCAGATAAAGACTGTTCATGGACTAACAGAGACCAGAAGTAGGCCTAATATTTTATTTTATTTAACCATTATTTAACTAGGCAAGTCAGTTAAGAACAAATTCTTATTTACAATGACAGCCTACCTACAGGGTCCGGCTCTGGAGCAAATGAGGGTTAAGTGCCTTGCTCAAGGACACAGTCTTTTAACCCCTTGTCGGCTCAGGTATTCGAACCAGCGACCTTTCGGTTACTGGCCCATCGTTCTAACCGCTAGGCTACCTGCCGCCCAAATCTGGGTCTGATGTGATGACAGTTCAGGTCAGAGACAGACGAGCAGCTACAACGGACTATACAACCTCACGTAAACCTTGGGTTGTGTCCCAAATGGCACCCTATTTCCTATATAGTGAACTACTTTTGACCAGGGCCCATAGGGAAAATAATTCTCCATACAAACAGGCATTATTGTCCATTTTTTGTACACACATCAGTAGATTTATTCACAAATACACAGGTATGCAAGCACAATGTGACTGTATAACAGTGTGACTGTATAACTGGCACAAGTCAGATGCAATATATGATATGCATGTTGTCAATCGTCAATAAAAGTGAGTCGTCCAGGTCCTTCATTCTTCATCCACCGTCGGTACCTCTTCCACCTGGGGTCCAGGGCCATCTTCGTCTTCATCTCTTCCTCTTGCTCCTCTTTGTATACCTGTACAACAATAGAAATATACAAACACATTCAGAAATCATTTGGGGTTTTAAATCTGTAACCATTTCCCATTAGTGTCAAACATGGCAGGACAATGGGGCAGAAAAACATCTGTTGTAATACGTGGTGAAAAGCTTCACGCTGTTACTATTACTACTAGCTACTACAACTATACTACTACTAAAACTATTACTAGCTACTACAACTATACTAGTACTGTTACTAACTACTACTACTGTTACTAGCAACTACACTAGTACTACTGCTACAACAACTATACTAGTACTACAACACCAGCGATACTACTACTACCTACTATAATACTACTAGCTGCTATTGTATCTGTCTTTTGTGTATTTTCTTTCTGGCATTTTGCACCTGCCCTATGTTTTGTTGTAGCTGCTTGACAAAGAAATGTCCCCCTCGGGATCAATAAAGTACCTATCTATCTATCTATCTATCTATCTATCTATCTATCTATCTATCTATCTATCTATCTATCTATCTATCTATCTATCTATCTATCTATCTATCTATCTACTAGCAACTAGAACTACTTCTGCTGCCACCACCACCGCAGCCACCACCACCGCCGCCACCACCACCACCACCGCAGCCACCGCCGCAGCCACCACCACCACCGCAGCCACCACCACCGCAGCCACCACCACCGCAGCCACCACCGCAGCCGCCATCACCACGTTCATTAATACAGACCTCATAGTTGTCTTTGATCCAGAGCTGCCTCTCCAGTAAGGTCTCTCTCTGCTCCTCCTCCAGACTGTCAAACTGAGACTGAGACATCTTCATGTTTTTCCTAATGAAGTACAGCTTCTCCTCATCTCCGTACTCCTCTCTGCAGATGGTGAACCTGTAGATCCACTTACAGTACCAGACCACATAGGCACACAGGCAGTAGGGGAACAGGACAATCTTACAGAGCAGGATGTCTAAGATCTGAGGCTTCTGGTAGCCTCCCTTAATGTCAATCTTGTTCTTGATGATGTCACGGATGATCTCTTCTTCCTGTTCTCGGATCTCCTCTTTGGACCGTCGGTTCTTGCCCTTCTCTTTTGTCTTGTTCAGGAGACCCAGCTGCTTGGCTATCTCCGTCGCCTGGATACGGTACTTGGGGACCGTTGATAGGTAGTTGATGGCTTCAGTGTAGCTGGCCCACCAACTGTAGTACTGAACAAAGAAAACAGTAACAAGCAAAACTGTTAGGGTGTTTCCCAAATTGGCACCCTATTCCCTACACAGTGCACTGCTTTTGACCAGAGCCCTACGGAAATGAAATAGCTTGCCACTCTTGGCTTAGTGTGTAAACAGTTTGCATTGAAATAAATATTGCATTTAGCCAAAAGACTTCAGAGTATGTGACGACACGATTGTACCTGGAAGATTGATATAGCAACCACGGTCACCAGAATGACTATCCGCACGTCCACCTTAGGTGCCAGCCGTCTCCTGTAGTAGGTGTAGTAGTGGCTGTAGTACTCTTCAGGGTGGTCCAGCATGTAGTCATAATCTCTACGGGAGTCTTCATCCTGAAACACAGGAGGAAAATGGGTCTTATTTTAATCTTCCTATATCAAACTATTATGACTAATAGATAATAGACCTAGTAACAAGACAAGTTAACCCATTATCTGAATGATTTAGAGCTATATGTGTGTGTATATCTATCTATCTATCTATCTATCTATCTATCTATCTATCTATCTATCTCTCAAGCATCTCAGTGTTTACTTACTTCCTAGATCAGAACCCATACTTTGAGAAGCAGGACAGACAGACCCGCTCTATTTCTCAGGCTACTACTACGGTATCTATGTGAAAAGGGACTATACTGATCACTTTACTGTGAGCCTCTTCAGGTCTATTGAGTAAATGGTCATTGACAGTATTGGTACACTATAAGCCAAGACAACAAGATCAAATTGACTGAGGGCCTTTGATTCAGGAGTTGAGAAAAGTGCCACATTGGCATAAAACCTAAATGGACGTCATCACGAGCCGACGGCAAGACAGCTTGGCCAGAGAGCTGAAGCAATGGAACATCTGTGAGGTTTCTCCACTTACCTTCAGAGTTTCATATGCAGTCGCAATGAGCAGAAATTTTTGATGAGCACTTTCACGAGTCTCGCCTGCAAGACTTGAGAATCTATCCGGGTGATACTTTCTGGCCAGCTGTCTGTAAGCACGACCTATGTCCGGTTTGGCCGCTTCTCTCGATACTCCCAGAACATCGTAACAAACCTCGGTGCCACAGTACAGGCCATCGATAAGCGCCGTGGCAGAGGGTATGAAACCCCACCAAAATAACAAAATGCCTATCCATTGACCGAAGTGTCGCCCATTCTCCGTGGGCGCAGCCATTGCACTGTCGTCACTAGTTCTTGGCGTCTTCCCGGCAGACTAGACGTTATGTTGCGTAACGCTGCGTTCTCCGTCTGGAACGCACATGGCACCGCCATCTACCCAGGGAGACCACGTCCCGCATTTTATTAACTCATTCAAACACCACAAAAGAAAAGGAAAAGTCGATTTCTCCAGTATTTCAATCAGACATTCCGACCTGTGTCTTGCAGTCACGAAAATATTGTAACGACCTGATATGGGGTTCTATTTGTTTGGGGTTCTGTGTTACAGTTGTGTGTGTTCTAGTTGTTCCTCCGTTCTGTGGGTAATCTCGCCGGGGTTTAACGGGATACATAGTGTTCTCTTTGTTCTTGTCGTGCACCTGAACGCAGAGCTGTCCATCATGTGTACCGTAACTATCCATGTTTTAGTGGATGGCTGTGGCCATAACAGTCTAGTTTAGGTGATTAAACCTGGGTTCGCCTTAACGTTCGTGTTTCTGACTCGCCTTATTTGTCCCAGCTCGGGACCTTAAAATATACAGTATAATATATATATATATATATATATATATATATATATATATATAAAGGACGTGATAACCTAAACCTACTTTCGACATTAAACACTTGTCCAATCATTGTTCATATCTGATCTTATGCGCAGCGCAATAGGAGACATAGGCCTATCGTCATCCAATCATATTTCTAAAATCCTTTCGGGCTAAATTCCAGCTAAAATGGGAGAGGACAGTTGCCCTAACTAATTACAAAATGCTTATGATAAAGAGCTAAAACCGGAAGTAAATAGCCAGACTGTATCACATCCGGCTGTGATTGGGAGTCCCATAGGGCGGCGCACAACTGGCCCAGCGTCGTTAGTTTGGCCGGGGTAGGCCGTCATGTAAATAAGAATTTGTTCTTAACTGCCTTGCCTAATTAAATACAGGTTAAATAATAATAATAATAGACTTGAAGATGTACGGTATGTGAGGCTCTCCATGCTCTTTAGTTGCTCATTCAACATATTTGCTGCTACTTCACTAAATCCCGTTTTAAAAGCCTCCCTTCCTAAACGTTTTACATTCCGAGACCAACCAATAATATGTTTCCTTGGCCAAATATTCCCAGATTTTCATAAAACTTTGAGGCATTATATATGGAGGTATGATGCGTTATCCGTGTCTATACCTCGATTGTAAAATGTAATACTCAACTAACAACTGATAATGGGTACCAGTACAGAGTTAATGTGAGGAGGTTATATACAGGTGGTACCAGTACAGAGTCAATGTGAGGAGGCTATATACAGGTGGTACCAGTACAGAGTCAATGTGAGGAGGCTATATACAGGTGGTACCAGTACAGAGTCAATGTGAGGAGGCTATATACAGGTGGTACCAGTACAGAGTCAATGTGAGGAGGCTATATACAGGTGGTACCAGTACAGAGTCAATGTGAGGAGGCTATATACAGGAAGTACCAGTACAGAGTCAATATGAGGAGGCTATATACAGGTGGTACCAGTACAGAGTTAATGTGAGGAGGTTATATACAGGTGGTACCAGTACAGAGTCAATGTGAGGAGGCTATATACAGGTGGTACCAGTACAGAGTCAATGTGAGGAGGCTATATACAGGTGGTACCAGTACAGAGTCAATGTGAGGAGGCTATATACAGGTGGTACCAGTACAGAGTTAATGTGAGGAGGCTATATACAGGGGTACCAGTACAGAGTCAATGTGAGGAGGCTATATACAGGTGGTACCAGTACAGGTCAATGTGAGGAGGCTATATACAGGGGTACCAGTACAGAGTCAATGTGAGGAGGCTATATACAGGTGGTACCAGTACAGAGTCAATGTGAGGAGGCTATATACAGGTGGTACCAGTACAGAGTCAATGTGAGGAGGCTATATACAGGTGGTACCAGTACAGAGTCAATGTGAGGAGGCTATATACAGGTGGTACCAGTACAGAGTCAATGTGAGGAGGCTATATACAGGTGGTACCAGTACAGGTCAATGTGAGGAGGCTATATACAGGAAGTACCAGTACAGAGTCAATGTGAGGAGACTATATACAGGGGTACCAGTACAGAGTCAATGTGAGGAGGCTATATACAGGTGGTACCAGTACAGAGTCAATGTGAGGAGGCTATATACAGAAAGTACCAGTACAGAGTCAATGTGAGGAGGCTATATACAGGAAGTACCAGTACAGAGTCAATGTGAGGAGGCTATATACAGGTGGTACCAGTACAGAGTGAATGTGAGGAGGCTATATACAGGTGGTACCAGTACAGAGTGAATGTGAGGAGGCTATATACAGGAAGTACCAGTACAGAGTCAATGTGAGGAGGCTATATACAGGGGTACCAGTACAGAGTCAATGTGAGGAGGCTATATACAGGTGGTACCAGTACAGAGTGAATGTGAGGAGGCTATATACAGGAAGTACCAGTACAGAGTCAATGTGAGGAGGCTATATACAGGAAGTACCAGTACAGAGTCAATGTGAGGAGGCTATATACAGGAAGTACCAGTACAGAGTCAATGTGAGGAGGCTATATACAGGAAGTACCGGTACAGAGTCAATGTGAGGAGGCTATATACAGGTGGTACCAGTACAGAGTCAATGTGAGGAGGCTATATACAGGAAGTACCAGTACAGAGTCAATGTGAGGAGACTATATACAGGGGTACCAGTACAGAGTCAATGTGAGGAGGCTATATACAGGTGGTACCAGTACAGAGTCAATGTGAGGAGGCTATATACAGGAAGTGCCAGTACAGAGTCAATGTGAGGAGGCTATATACAGGTGGTACCAGTACAGAGTCAATGTGAGGAGGCTATATACAGGAAGTACCAGTACAGAGTCAATGTGAGGAGGCTATATACAGGTGGTACCAGTACAGAGTTAATGTGAGGAGGCTATATACAGGGGTACCAGTACAGAGTCAATGTGAGGAGGCTATATACAGAAAGTACCAGTACAGAGTCAATGTGAGGAGGCTATATACAGGAAGTACCAGTACAGAGTCAATGTGAGGAGGCTATATACAGGTGGTACCAGTACAGAGTGAATGTGAGGAGGCTATATACAGGTGGTACCAGTACAGAGTGAATGTGAGGAGGCTATATACAGGAAGTACCAGTACAGAGTCAATGTGAGGAGGCTATATACAGGGGTACCAGTACAGAGTCAATGTGAGGAGGCTATATACAGGTGGTACCAGTACAGAGTGAATGTGAGGAGGCTATATACAGGAAGTACCAGTACAGAGTCAATGTGAGGAGGCTATATACAGGAAGTACCAGTACAGAGTCAATGTGAGGAGGCTATATACAGGAAGTACCAGTACAGAGTCAATGTGAGGAGGCTATATACAGGAAGTACCGGTACAGAGTCAATGTGAGGAGGCTATATACAGGTGGTACCAGTACAGAGTCAATGTGAGGAGGCTATATACAGGGGTACCAATACAGAGTCAATGTGAGGAGGCTATATACAGGAAGTACCAGTACAGAGTCAATGTGAGGAGGCTATATACAGGTGGTACCAGTACAGAGTCAATGTGAGGAGGCTATATACAGGAAGTACCAGTACAGAGTCAATGTGAGGAGGCTATATACAGGAAGTGCCAGTACAGAGTCAATGTGAGGAGGCTATATACAGGTGGTACCAGTACAGAGTCAATGTGAGGAGGCTATATACAGGAAGTACCAGTACAGAGTCAATGTGAGGAGGCTATATACAGGTGGTACCAGTACAGAGTTAATGTGAGGAGGCTATATACAGGGGTACCAGTACAGAGTCAATGTGAGGAGGCTATATACAGAAAGTACCAGTACAGAGTCAATGTGAGGAGGCTATATACAGGAAGTACCAGTACAGAGTCAATGTGAGGAGGCTATATACAGGTGGTACCAGTACAGAGTGAATGTGAGGAGGCTATATACAGGTGGTACCAGTACAGAGTGAATGTGAGGAGGCTATATACAGGAAGTACCAGTACAGAGTCAATGTGAGGAGGCTATATACAGGGGTACCAGTACAGAGTCAATGTGAGGAGGCTATATACAGGTGGTACCAGTACAGAGTGAATGTGAGGAGGCTATATACAGGAAGTACCAGTACAGAGTCAATGTGAGGAGGCTATATACAGGAAGTACCAGTACAGAGTCAATGTGAGGAGGCTATATACAGGAAGTACCAGTACAGAGTCAATGTGAGGAGGCTATATACAGGAAGTACCAGTACAGAGTCAATGTGAGGAGGCTATATACAGGGGTACCAATACAGAGTCAATGTGAGGAGGCTATATACAGGAAGTACCAGTACAGAGTCAATGTGAGGAGGCTATATACAGGTGGTACCAGTACAGAGTCAATGTGAGGAGGCTATATACAGGAAGTACCAGTACAGAGTCAATGTGAGGAGGCTATATACAGGTGGTACCAGTACAGAGTGAATATGAGGAGGCTATATACAGGGGTACCAGTACAGAGTCAATGTGAGGAGGCTATATACAGGAAGTACCAGTACAGAGTCAATGTGAGGAGGCTATATACAGGGGTACCAGTACAGAGTCAATGTGAGGAGGCTATATACAGGAAGTACCAGTACAGAGTCAATGTGAGGATGCTATATACAGGGGTACCAATACAGAGTCAATGTGAGGAGGCTATATACAGGAAGTGCCAGTACAGAGTCAATGTGAGGAGGCTATATACAGGTGGTACCAGTACAGAGTGAATATGAGAAGGCTATATACAGGAAGTACCAGTACAGAGTGAATATGAGGAGGCTATATACAGGTGGTACCAGTACAGAGTGAATATGAGAAGGCTATATACAGGAAGTACCAGTACAGAGTCAATGTGAGGAGGCTATATACAGGAAGTACCAGTACAGAGTCAATGTGAGGAGGTTATATACAGGGGTACCAGTACAGAGTCAATGTGAGGAGGTTATATACAGGGGTATCAGTACAGAGTCAATGTGAGGAGGCTATATACAGGAAGTACCAGTACAGAGTGAATATGAGGAGGCTATCTCTATCCTCAAAAGGTTATACAGCTGCACCATCGAGAGCATGGTTGGTGCGTACGACCCAATACATTATGTTTTCAATAAATATTGAGACTAAATACTGTTTAGGCCTATATGTTGTCGACAGTCTAAGCCCACCCGTCTGTTTTGCCCTATAGTTGTACACGCCTCGGTTTTGTTGCTAAACAACCAACTCCGCTATAGGAATGAATGGAATTCGACAGTATTTCAGTTCAATGTTTCAAGGACAAAATGACATGTATTTATTTTTCTTTTGGTGTTGGGGACAGTAACATTAGTAATCCCCCCAAAAAATATTTAAAAAAATAATACTTTAAAGGTCGACTCAGCAAAATGACGTTGCCACGAGCTGCACCGCAGAGACTTCGCTCTCACAGTCACACACAGGGAAATGGTATATCTAGTCAGTTGCACAAGAATGCGTTCACCTGAAATGGGTCTTCTGAATTTAACCCAACCCCTCTGAATCAGAGGTGTGGGGGGCTGCCTTCATCCACGGCACTGGTACCGGGAAGCATTTGTTGTTGGGGGTTAACTGCCTTGCTCAAGGGAAGAATGGATTTCCACCTAGCCGGCTCGAGGATTCGAACCAGCAACCTTTCAGTTACTGGCCCAAATCTCTTAACCGCTAGGACTCACTTCACGCTCTTACAGGTGTCTGTAATAAAATAAATGTGGTAAAAACTAAATAAAAATGTTTACAAATTGTGGGGGAGTGCCAAGGCGTCGACACAGCGCCCCCTATCAGTACAGATAAATCATTAAGGTGTTATGAAGGGCTTCATAAAAGGTTTTATAAAACCAGTTTTCTATCCAGTATTTTACTCATTAACTGACAGCAGTAAAATACACTTTTTTTGTTGTTGTACAAAACAGACCTTCAAAACATTTCCCCCGCCCAAACATCTCTCCATCATCGCAGGTTTTCAAAACGTTAAGCCTTACAGCACTGATCTGGAGTCTGGATTTAAACTTCAGAAAGGAAATACATGTTTGCTTCTGGACCACTCAAACACTAGAAAAAAACTAATGGCTTGAAACCAAAAGGGACTTGCTACAACAGATTCAGTACAACTCAATTATACCCCATTTTGTAGCAAGATCTTCATTTGAACCAATTATGAACAACAAAGACAATATGGCATTAAACATTTAATGTTAGTGTTTGTCTGGGTCTAAGGAAGAAACAACTTATCACTTCTCCAATACTTTGACGCTCCAAACCACTTCTCCTGTTGTTTCCTTTGTTCAGTTATACTGCATTCATGATACACATGAGCTGATGACTTGACTTCACAATATAAAAAAGATTACAATCACTTAAAGGTACAGCTTATTTAAAAAAGGAAACACGGTAAGAAAAAACTAGCGTAGTTTGATTTGATTTTGTTCCTGATTATCTCCTGTAGCGCTCCCTCTCCTTCTCCTTGATCCTGTCTCTCTCACGGTCCCGTCCGCGGTCTCGGTCTCGGCGGGTGTCTCTGGGCCGTTCCCGTTCCCTTTGCCGGTCTCGTTCCCGGGGGCGGCTGCGGCGACCGGTCACCACGGCCTGGGTCCGTCTCAGGAAGTCATCCACCCGCATGTCATAGTCATGCTGCAGAGGGAGATGTTCAGACTATTAACTAGTTATACTCCCGCTGGACATTAACGCATTTAAGTGAACATTTGATATGTGAATGGGCGATGCACAGTCATTCTGTTGGGTAGGCTGGGCCGTGGGGCACCTGTCAAGTATGGGCTCAGTGTCGCAAAACTTATTACACCTGTATTGTAACTAAATGAAACATTGCCACAGTATCGTCGTATGGACATTGTATGACTGCCTGGTAAAACAAGTAGTCACTGCAAAGGAAAGGGAACGCTGACGTCATCTCGCTCTCCATAAAGAGCAACTGCAGTAAAGAGGGTATTCAGCAGTGGAAGTTGATAAAAGCACTTCTTTATTGATAAAAGCAAAGAAATTCAGCCCTTAAGTCTTCATAAGTTTATTTTATTTTTTGTGTTTTTATCACCTTCCACTGCCCTCAAAGAGTTGATGAATTTCCTCTTCAAAACAAGTAATCACATCAGAGCAGGCTGAAGCTAAAGGAGCGTACAAGTCTCTTCTCCCTGAAGCGGGCATCGTGTGGTACAGGATGGTGCCCAGCATAGGGGGGGTGTGACGGGGGAGGAGGAGGGTGGTGCTGGTAGAATGGGTGGTGAGGAGGCTGCTCCATCACAGGGTACTGCGCCTAGAGATGAAAAAGCAGATATTATTAGATGTCTACAATGAATATAGAGGTCAGTGGAAAAAAGTTATCTAAATGGCAAGTAGACAAAGTGTGATGCAGATAAACTTCAGTATCCTATTCACAAAAGTCTTAACAAAAAATATATAAATGGTAGAAGCAGATCAGCCTATTCTATTAGTTTCACAAGGTCCTTTGCTGTTGTTCTGGGATTGATTTGCACTTTTTGCACCAAAGTACGTTAATCTCTAGGAGACAATGCATCTCCTTCCTGAGCGGTATGATGTCTGCGTGGTCCCATGGTGTTTATACTTGCATACTATTGTTTGTACAGATGAACGTGGTACCTTCAGGTGTTTGGAAATTGCTCCCAAGGATGAACCAGACTTGTGGAGGTCTACATTTTTTTTTCTGAAGTCTTGGCTGATTTATTTCGATTTTCCCATGATGTCGAGCAAAGAGGCACTGAGTTTGAAGGTAGGCCTTGAAATACATCCACAGGTACACCTCCAATTGACTCAAATTATGTCAATTAGCCTATCAGAAGCTTCTAAAGCCATGACATCATTTTCTGGAATTTTCCAAGCTGTTTAAAGGCACAGTCGACTTAGTTTATGTAAACTTCTGACCCACTGGAATTGTGATATAGTGAATTATAAGTGAAATAATCTATCTGTAAACAATTGTTGTAAGAATTACGTGTTTCATGAACAAAGTAGATGTCCTAACCGACTTGTTCTGGTGTCTAGTGTAATTCAGAAAGCTGATTGAGGTCCTTATTACTGATGAATGTGATGTTCTGGTGTCTCTAGGGTAATTCAGCTGATTGAGGTTTTTCTTTCTGCTTGTATTTTATCAATGTGTGTATTTATTTTGATGTGTGTATTTATATTGATGTGTAGATTTTGTCATTTCTGTAATTCAGGGTTCATCTGTAAGAGAGACCTTGGTCTCAGTACGAATCCCTGATAAAATAAAGGTTAAATTAAATAAAAAACAATTTTCTATGAACTAAAAATATATAATGTTCTATGAACCATCTAGATTCTAGAACATTTAACATCTGCTGCAGATTCTAGAACATTTAGCATCTAGATGATTCTAGAAGATTTAGCATCTAGATTCTAGATCATTTTTAACATACCATTCCTTGCCAAGGAGTAGGCGGCCCAATGGTTTGGTGGAACTCTCTCATGTAATCGTTGTAGGACTGGGGATCAAATTAACCACATGTTAATATCAATAGAACTGGGGATCAAATAAAATTTATGTTAATATCAATGACCATTTAATATATACTTCAGCTGAAATCAATAGCAGGTAAATGCCTCAACTCACCCCATTGAGAAAAACCTCTCTTCTTAGTCCAGTTGGGAACCGCCTTCGGAGAAATTAACTTGCTGATTAATGTTTGGGGGAGGGCAAGGGCTAGGAAAGGATTGGTGGAGAGAGGAAGGGCTAGGAAAGGATTGGTGGAGAGAGGAAGGGCTAGGAAAGGATTAGTGGAGAGAGGAAGGGCTAGGAAAGGATTGGTGGAGAGAGGAAGGGCTAGGAAAGGATTGGTGGAGAGAGGAAGGGCTAGGAAAGGATTGGTGGAGAGAGGAAGGGCTAGGAAAGGATTGGTGGAGAGAGGAAGGGCTAGGAAAGGATTGGTGGAGAGAGGAAGGGCTAGGAAAGGATTGGTGGAGAGAGGAACCATGGGTCCTAAACCAACCCCTAGCAAACTGTGGAGCCCTAAGAGGACTGGATAGATGGAAGCAATATGGCGCTAGCTCCATCTTGCCCTCTGATAGGCCAGGTGGAAGTTTACTGTATTGCTTGTACCTACCCAATCATCTCCAAGCTACACAAGTGCCTATGGGCTTTGGTTCAGATTTGGGGTCAAGGGTGAGTCTGTTGTGATGTACTTACCGGTCAACTGGTGGGTTGCGTGGGTCCGGCATAAAGCCTGTACCAAGAGAGATAAGCTGATTTACTGGGTCTGGCGAGTTCTGTTTTTACATGTCCCTATGGAACACCTCTTGATTTACTAAGGTACACTAGCTCCAGTTGCTAAATGTTTTGTCCTAATATAGTCACATATCAGTAGCCAATAACAACTTCAAATCAGTACTTTACTTATGAACACCCACTTCAAAGAATACATAATATACTACTTGGCATTGTGTGACATAACCCATCCTCTGATTCATAACGATGCCTTCACAAACAGTGGGAAACATTAGAATACCATAGGTCATATGGAATTCAGACAGAAGTCACTTGTACCTACAGTATAGTAACTAATAGTTGTAACAATAGACAACGTTCATCTGTATTTGGCTTTCTGTTCATATGTTCCATAAATTGATCAAATTAGCTTTCATTTGAAACTCAAGTAGTTTTCAATACCACATTCTATCGTTCAGATACTGTATAAATAACAGGACAAGACAGACCAACACGAACGTCGACCCTCCACAGCAGGTGGCCGTCCCATCACCTCGGACCACAGGCCTCATTCATCAAGGTGCGTGTACACAAAAAATACTTTTCGTTTGGAAAAACACTGCAGCATTCTGCCCTCAACTCTACAGAAATGTAATACAATTTGACATTGCACTTTCTTTTAGGGACTATCATGGCCCAGTTCCAACATACAGCACAGCAGATCAGGCTGTTTTTGTTACCATAGAAGGCGAATGGACTTCGAGGCAGGGTTTTAGCGCTGGCTCACAACCGCACAAGTATAATATGGCTCGGATTTATCAATGAAAACATGCTTATATGTTGCGTGCGACAGTTTGATAAATCCAATCATTTGTGGCGCACACAAATCCCAAAATCTCCACTTCTGGCAAGATTTAGTAAGAAATGCAGGTATGGTTGATAAATGAGGCCTCTGACGATTCTACGTTTTATCGCCACTGTTTCTTCATAACACAACAGGTGATCTACTGGGCAAGGCTGACCACCGTGTTGATCTTTCAACTCCTTACATACTGTACTAATGCAATAAGTAGTTATGTGCCCAAATGGTGGTTGGTCGCAGGTCAAAAGTAGTGCACTATATAGGGAGCCTTTTTTTTCATACTGTACCAATTGATATGTTAGTAATAGTAACCTGGTCTCTGTGGGAACTCTGCTGGATAGTCACTCCTTGGGCGTTTCCTGTTGTGAATGGCATTTTCCTCTGGCCGACGCCTACATGAATTAGGAAACAATTGAGACAAATGGCAGGATACACGAGATACTGCACAACATCTTAATAGCCCTTTAACATCATAGATACAACATCCTAGTAGCCCTTTAACATCATAGATACAACATCCTAGTAGCCCTTTAACATCATAGATACTGCACAACATCCTAGTAGCCCTTTAACATCATAGATACTGCACAACATCCTAATAACCATTTAACATCATAATACAAACATTTCCAATGCAATACCATAACACACTTAGTAAAATCAAGTATTAACAGATGGAGAAATAAGGTGATTTAGGCTTTATCAACTGTCATATTGCCATTCTATCCACCTTCATAAAAGGGTGAAAACTTGTTAATTTATGTCCAAAACTCAGTATGCATTTCATTGAATGTTTTGATGGTACTAGTTGA
This sequence comes from Thymallus thymallus, assembly GCA_023634145.1. Lineage (NCBI taxonomy): Eukaryota > Metazoa > Chordata > Actinopteri > Salmoniformes > Salmonidae > Thymallus > Thymallus thymallus. The sequence goes on along the minus strand of CM042390.1, from coordinate 42,020,580 downwards.
AAACACTAAAACAGTTACTGAGCAGACTATCAATCAACCATTATATTCTGGCTGACATCTTACTGCTTGTTCAACCATTATATTCTGGCTGACATCTTACTGCTTGTTCAACCATTATATTCTGACTGACATCTTACTGCTTGTTCAACCATTCTATTCTGGCTGACATCTTACTGCTTGTTCAACCATTATATTCTGACTGACATCTTACTGCTTGTTCAACCATTCTATTCTGGCTGGCATCTTACTGCTTGTTCAACCATTCTATTCTGGCTGACATCTTACTGCTTGTTCAACCATTCTATTCTGACTGACATCTTACTGCTTGTTCAACCATTCTATTCTGACTGACATCTTACTGCTTGTTCAACCATTCTATTCTGACTGACATCTTACTGCTTGTTCAACCATTCTATTCTGGCTGACATCTTACTGCTTGTTCAACCATTCTATTCTGGCTGACATCTTACTGCTTGTTCAACCATTCTATTCTGACTGACATCTTACTGCTTGTTCAACCATTCCATTCTGGCTGACATCTTACTGCTTGTTCAACCATTATATTCTGGCTGACATCTTACTGCTTGTTCAACCATTATATTCTGACTGACATCTTACTGCTTGTTCAACCATTATATTCTGGCTGACATCTTACTGCTTGTTCAACCATTATATTCTGGCTGACATCTTACTGCTTGTTCAACCATTATATTCTGGCTGACATCTTACTGCTTGTTCAACCATTCTATTCTGGCTGACATCTTACTGCTTGTTCAACCATTCTATTCTGGCTGACATCTTACTGCTTGTTCAACCATTCTATTCTGGCTGACATCTTACTGCTTGTTCAACCATTCTATTCTGACTGACATCTTACTGCTTGTTCAACCATTCTATTCTGGCTGACATCTTACTGCTTGTTCAACCATTCTATTCTGGCTGACATCTTACTGCTTGTTCAACCATTCTATTCTGGCTGACATCTTACTGCTTGTTCAACCATTCTATTCTGGCTGACATCTTACTGCTTGTTCAACCATTCTATTCTGGCTGACATCTTACTGCTTGTTCAACCATTATATTCTGGCTGACATCTTACTGCTTGTTCAACCATTCTATTCTGACTGACATCTTACTGCTTGTTCAGCCATTATATTCTGGCTGACATCTTACTGCTTGTTCAACCATTCTATTCTGGCTGACATCTTACTGCTTGTTCAACCATTCTATTCTGGCTGACATCTTACTGCTTGTTCAACCATTCTATTCTGGCTGACATCTTACTGCTTGTTCAACCATTCTATTCTGGCTGACATCTTACTGCTTGTTCAACCATTCTATTCTGGCTGACATCTTACTGCTTGTTCAACCATTCTATTCTGGCCGACATCTTACTGCTTGTTCAACCATTCTATTCTGGCTGACATCTTACTGCTTGTTCAACCATTCTATTCTGGCCGACATCTTACTGCTTGTTCAACCATTATATTCTGGCTGACATCTTACTGCTTGTTCAACCATTCTATTCTGACTGACATCTTACTGCTTGTTCAGCCATTATATTCTGGCTGACATCTTACTGCTTGTTCAACCATTCTATTCTGGCTGACATCTTACTGCTTGTTCAACCATTCTATTCTGGCTGACATCTTACTGCTTGTTCAACCATTCTATTCTGGCTGACATCTTACTGCTTGTTCAACCATTCTATTCTGGCTGACATCTTACTGCTTGTTCAACCATTCTATTCTGGCTGACATCTTACTGCTTGTTCAACCATTCTATTCTGGCTGACATCTTACTGCTTGTTCAACCATTCTATTCTGACTGACATCTTACTGCTTGTTCAGCCATTATATTCTGGCTGACATCTTACTGCTTGTTCAACCATTATATTCTGGCTGACATCTTACTGCTTGTAGACAGTACATTCACCAGTTAGTTTATGTTTACAGTAATGTTTGGGGCATCTGTTATTTACGCCCTTGGCATCTGTCTCTTGGAGTTGCCCCATGTTTAAGGTGTATTTCTGAGTTATCCAATACGGAGCTAGAGACCGTATTCCCTGCATTAAACCAATATAGTTAATGCTTCTGACTAGCAATCAATATAACAATTAAACCAATTGTTGCAGCATTGTTGAATACTCCTTTCTGATTGGCTTGAAGGGTATTCTAGAGCGTGCATTATTTCCCTATAATGCACAGCATATTTGCATGGTAGAATTCAATGGCTATAGTTAATTTCTGTTGTTTTGTTTGAGCAGCTTTTGAAAGTAAAAGTCAAATTTAAAACAGTATTGTTCTTGTTAAATTCAATTTTCAGAATAGCAAGCTAGCATGGTTTGGTTAGCTAAACTAGCATGGTTTGGTTAGCTAAACTAGCATTGTTTGGTTAGCTAAACTAGCATGTTTGGTTAGCTAAACTAGCATGTTTGGTTAGCTAAACTAGCATGTTTGGTTAGCTAAACTAGCATGGTTTGGTTAGCTAAACTAGCATGGTTTGGTTAGCTAAACTAGCAAGTATGTTTGGTTACCATGGCAACTACTGTAGCTATCGTAGACTTGCTAGCCACTTCAGTGGATGTTGAACACAAATTTGTTAAATTATAGCAATGGTATAAAAAGGGATAATCAACTCAGGGCTTTATGTGTTCTCTGGAAACCCCTGTACGTCTCATTATTTTCTATAGAACGCATAGAGACCCAGGTTGATTATCTCTTACATAGTTACTGCTTCTGACTAGCCATCAATATAACAATGTAAGCACTGATACGCCACAAGACACACCTTCCATGTTCAATTAAAATCAACCACATAGTTCACTCAGCTGTAAAAATAAATAAATAAAAAAGAGCTGGTTAAAACAGTAACATACCACTTTCTTGTAGTTGACTTACCGTTGATATTAAGATATCAAAAGTTCATATACAGTCCATCTTATGGTTTAGGGTCTACAGCCACAAAGACACTACAAGGAGGGGCCTGGCTGTGAGGGCAAAGGGGGTGATTGATAGGGGTGATTGATGCAGTACATTGCAATAAAAAATAAAGACCAGAGGATGAGCTTCACGTCGGCCATTTTAAAAATCAAGGTGACCAACCACCTTTGGCTTAGATCTTCCCTTCCTTGTGGTTCCATTGTCAGTCCATTAAAGCCTTAAAGGAAAAGACTGGCTTTGAATCATTCTGCCAGTGGGTCTCCTCCTACCTCATCTCTGTCCTTTAGGTTAGGACATGGAAACACTCCTGTCCTTTAGGTTAGGACATGGAAACACTCCTGTCCTTTAGGTTAGGACATGGAAACACTCCTGTCCTTTAGGTTAGGACATGGAAACACTCCTGTCCTTTAGGTTAGGACATGGAAACACTCCTGTCCTTTAGGTTAGGACATGGAAACACTCCTGTCCTTTAGGTTAGGACATGGAAACACTCCTGTCCTTTAGGTTAGGACATGGAAACACTCCTGTCTTTTAGGTTAGGACATGGAAACACTCCTGTCCTTTAGGTTAGGGTATGGAAACACTCCTGTCCTTTAGGTTAGGGTATGGAAACACTCCTGTCCTTTAGGTTAGGGTATGGAAACACTCCTGTCCTTTAGGTTAGGGTATGGAAACACTCCTGTCCTTTAGGTTAGGGTATGGAAACACTCCTGTCCTTTAGGTTAGGGTATGGAAACACTCCTGTCCTTTAGGTTAGGACATGGAAACATTCCTGTTCTTTAGGAAATACTAACCACCTAACTACCACCAGATGACATTAATTCTGGATGATGATAAGGTCATCCATCACATTACCTTCCTCAGTCCTGTGGAGTTGTTGGGGGGGGGGGCAGTGACCGACTGACCGACCGTAAATGGAACAATAGGATAAACATTATTTCAGTTCAACAGATATCCTTTGGTTAAAGGGACATCTGCTAAAGAGCGATGGAGTGAGCAAGGTTTGGTTTGTCAACCCGGCCATACGGCCTCCTCTCTCCTCCCAGTGGTAGATATATACAGCCGTGGCCAAAAGTTGAGAATGACACAAGTATTGGTCTCCACAAAGTTTGCTGCTTCAGCGTTCTTAGATCTTTATGTCAGTAGTTACTATGGTAACACTGAAGTATAATTACAAGTATTCCATAAGTGTCAAAGGCTTTCATTGATAATAACATTCAGTTTATGCAGAGAGTCAATTTTTGCAGTGTTGACCCTTTTTGTTCAAAACCTCTGCAATCCACCCTGGCATGCTGTCAATTAACTTCTGGGCCACATCCTGACTGATGGCAGCCATTCTTGCATAATCAATGGTTGGAGTTTGTCAGAAGTTGTGGGTTTTTGTTTGTCCACCCACCTTGAGGATCGACCACAAGTTCTCAAATGGGATTAAGGTCTGGGGAGTTTCCTGGCCATGGACCCAAAATGTCGATGTTTTGTTCCCCGAGCCACTTAGTTCACTTTTGCCTTATGGCAAGGTGCTCCATCATGCTGGAAAAGGTATTGGTCGTCACCAAACTGTTCTTGGATGGTTGGGAGAAGTTGCTCTCGTTGGATGTGTTGGTACCATTCTTTATTCATGGCTGTGTTCTTATGCAAAATTGTGAGTGAGCCCACTCCCTTGGCTGAGAAGCAACCCCACACATGAATGGTCTCAGGATGCTTTACTGTTGGCATGACACAGGACTGATGGTAGCGCTCACCTTGTCTTCTCCGGACAAGGTGTTTTCCGGATGGCCCAAACAATCGGAAAGGGTATTCAGAGAACATTACTCTACCCCAGTCCTCAGCAGTCCAATCCCTGTACCTTTTGCAGAATATCAGTCTGTCCCTGATGTTTTTCCTGGAGAGAAGTGGCTTCTTTGCTGCCCTTCTTGACATCTTCGCCTCACTGTGCGTGCAGATGCACTCACACCTGCCTGCTGCCATTCCTGAGCAAGCTCTGCACTGGTGGTGTCCCGATCCCGCAGCTGAATCAACTTTAGGAGACGGTCCTGGCGCTTGCTGGAATTTCTTGGGCGCCCTGACGCCTTCTTCACAACAATTTAACCTCTCTCCTTGAAGTTCTTGATGATTCGATAAATAGTTGATTTAGGTGCAATCTTACCAGCAGCAATATCCTTGCCTGTGAAGCTTTTTTTGTGCAAAGCAATGATGACGGCATGCGTTTTCTTACAGGTAACCATGGTTGAAAGAGGAAGAACAATGATTTCAAGCACCACCCTCCTTTTAAAACTTCCAGTCTGTTATTCTGACTCAATCAGCATGACAGAGTGATCTCCAGCCTTGTCCTCGTCAACACTCTCACCTGTGTTAACGAGACAATCACTGACATGATAGCAGCTGGTCTTTTTGTGGCAGGGCTGAAATGCAGTGGAAATGTTTTTTGGGGATTAAGTAAAATTTTCATGGCAAAGAGGGACTTTGCAATTAATTGCAATTCATCTGATCACTCTTCATGACATTCTGGAGTATATGCAAATTGCCATCATCAACACTGAGGCAGCAAACTTTGTGGAGACCAATACTTGTGTCATTCAAAACTTTTGGCCACGACTGTAGCGTTCAGACCATACGGCCTCCACTCAGGCCCCCCACCCAGTGGTAAAGATACATATGGGTCTTACTATAAACTAGGGTACCAGTGAGGATTTCCTACACTGGACAACTTGTTACAGATGTTGATAGGTGATTGAGATAGATATCCATTTTTTTTTTAAACTAGGCAAGTCAGTTAAGAACAAATTCTTATTTACAATGACGGCCTATACCGGCCAAACTCGGACGACGCTGGGACAATTGTGACCCGCCCTATGGGACTTGGCCGGTTGTGATACAATCTGGACTCCAACCAGGTTGTCTGTAGTGACGCCTCTAGCACTGAGATGCAGTGTTAGAACGCTGTGCCACATGGGAGCCCATAATCAGCCAATTTTTAAGATATGGGGGGGGGGGGGGGAGATTATAGCAATATTCAACAAAATTCACAAGTTCATTTAAAACCTGTTTAAACCTTTATCATGGTTGGTGTCTTGACAGATTAGTCCAAAATCATGTGACATAAAACATTACTTTACGGTCCTTCCATTTATGGCAGTGTAAGTTGTCCTTATATCATATTTAAGCAATAAGGCCCAAGGGGGTGTGGTATATGCATAGCCGTGGTATATTGGCCATATACCACAAACCCCTGGAGGTCCCTTCTTGCTATTATAAACTGGTTACCAACGTAATTAAAGTCCCCATACATGATTAGGTTTTAAGTCCCCATACATGATTAGGTTAAGTCCCCATACATGATTAGGTTAAGTCCCCATACATGATTAGGTTAAGTCCCCATACATGATTAGGTTAAGTCCCCATACATGATTAGGTTAAGTCCCCATACATGATTAGGTTAAGTCCCCATACATGATTAGGTTAAGTCCCCATACATGATTAGGTTAAGTCCCCATACATGATTAGGTTAAGTCCCCATACATGATTAGGTTAAGTCCCCATACATGATTAGGTTAAGTCCCCATACATGATTAGGTTAAGTCCCCATACATGATTAGGTTAAGTCCCCATACATGATTAGGTTAAGTCCCCATACATGATTAGGTTAAGTCCCCATACATGATTAGGTTAAGTCCCCATACATGATTAGGTTAAGTCCCCATACATGATTAGGTTAAGTCCCCATACATGATTAGGTGTATCTCCCCAGGATACTCCTGAAAGAAAAGGCTTTGGGAAAAAATGTAAAACAATTTACCTAGAGAAATTATTTCAAGCAGTGAACCTAATGACTATTGAAAAGTGTGTATAAACTCAACTAAAACGTTGGTGGTTTAAGTAGCTAGTACAGTGGTTCAAATTAAAGACAGATCAAGACCCCAAACTCAACCGGTTTCTTTACAGTGAATTATACATCACCACCAAGTGACGACAGAAACAAGCCAGACTCAGCCTACTAGCACCAAGGTTAGCACTGGGCCAGAGATACTGTGGTTAGCACTGGGCCAGAGATACTGTGGTTAGCACTGGGCCAGAGATACTGTGGTTAGCACTGGGCCAGAGATACTGTGGTTAGCACTGGGCCAGAGATACTGTGGTTAGCACTGGGCCAGAGATACTGTGGTTAGCACTGGGCCAGAGATACTGTGGTTAGCACTGGGCCAGAGATACTGTGGTTAGCACTGGGCCAGAGATACTGTGGTTAGCACTGGGCCAGAGATACTGTGGTTAGCACTGGGCCAGAGATATATCTATCCTCAGAGCTGTTGTATGCTGTTATTGGCAGCAGCCCAGAGGATTTCAGGTTTCCCTCTTCGCTGGGATGTGATGAGAGCAGAGCACTCTGGGAAGGACGGTTAGATGGTCATATCAGAACTGCTCCGTCATCACGTCACGCCGACACAAGAGCTCACTAGCAGTCCAAATAACATTTCTAACCTTCCCAGGTCGCCGCGGGCGGGCTCTCTGTGCGGAGGGCGTCCTCGAGAGCGGGGCTCATAAGGCATCCTCCTCTTGTGTCGCATTTTATGAATAACTTGATGTAAGTCAATGCTCTCGTCCTGGGGAAATAGCATGCACAGCTGCATCCCACACCCTGGCTCGATCTCCTGCAGGGGCGGAGGGGAAACAGATTAGTAGATCAACCCAAAGAATTCCATATAGAATCTCAGTGGATCAAACTAAGTTAGAGTGAATAGTTAGTCTTAACTATCAACGCCAACTAACTTTTCACTTTAGGGATGTTAACGGTTAACTGGTTAGCCGCTGGTCAGTCTATAGGGTACTTTGCATGAGAGTGAAGGTAGTTAAGAGTGAGTAGTTAGTAAGAAAAGGGATGGATAGTATTTTGTCTTTATTGGATAGATAGTGCTTTCAGAAAGTATTCATACACCTTGACTTATTCCACATTTTGTCACGTTAGAGCCGGAATTCAAAATGGATTAAATTATTTTTACCTCATCAATTTACACACAAAACCCCATAACGACAAGAAATGTTTGAAAATGAAATATATAAATAAATAAATATATATATATATATATATATATATATATATATATATATATATATATATATATATATTTTTTTTTTATACATACAGTACCAGTTACGAGTTTCTTTATTTTTTTACTTTTTTCTACATTGCAGTGAAGACATCAAAACTACGATATAACACATGTAGTAACCAAACCAAACTATATGTAATATTTGAGATTCTTCAAAGTAGCCACCCTTTGCCTTGACAGCTTTGCACACTCTTGGCATTCTCTCAACCAGCTTCATGAGGACCGCCACAGGAAAGGAAGACCCAGAGTTACCTCTGCTGCAGTAACACGAGCAATGGACTTTGGACCGGTGGAAATCTGCCAGTGATTTATGGTTTGGGGGTGCTTTTCTGGTGACACTCGCTGTCACTGTCAGTGATTTTATAATTCAAGGCACACTTAACCAGCATGGCTACCACAGCATTCTGCAGTGATACGCCACTTAGTGGGATTATAATTTAATTTTTAACAGGACAGTGACACACCTCCAGGCTGTGTAAGGGCTATCTGACCAAGAAGGAGAGTGGTGAGTGCTGTATCAGTTGATCTGGCCTTCACAATTACCCGACCTCAAGCCAATTGAGATTGTTTGGAATTAATTGGGCCACAGTGTGAAGGAAAAGCAGACAAGTCCCAGCATATGTGGGAACCCCTTCAAGACTTTTGGAAAAGCATTCCAGGTGAAGCTGGTCGAGAGAATGCCTTGACAGCTTTGCATACTCTTGGTAAAGGGTGGCTTCTTTGAAGAATCTAAAATATATTCTGATTTGTTTAACACTTTTTTAGTTACTACATGATTCCATATATGTAATTTCATTGTTTTGATGTCTTCACTATTATTCTACACTGTGTAGAAATATATATATATATATATATATATATATATATATATTCTACAGAGTCTTCACTGTATATATTTCATTTTTAAGGATATTGGAAATTCTTTTTTATTTTCATATCAGGCGACCCCACACAGCGACCCCTAGTTTGTGAACCGCTGTGTTATGAGGTGTTGTTGACTGGGACGGCCTGTGGCAGGTGATACAATAGGCAGACAAGTGGTCAATTGCATTTTGATAATCCACTTCCCAACCAAAATGACTACTACTTATATCTGCCTGGCTGGGTAATGAACCTACTATCTAACCGGGTATTTTTTTAAAAATACAACATTGTGTGCTGCCCTATGGGACTCCCAATCACGGCCAGTTGTGATACAGACTGGAATCGAACCAGGGTCTGTAGTGATGCAGTGATTGGGACTGCAGTGCCTTAGACCTCTGGAGCCCTTGCCTTATTGCTAAAAGGATGCATGGTTTGGAATATTTTTTATTCTGTACAGGTTTCCTTCTTTTCACTCTGTCATTTAGGTTAGTATTGTGGAATAAATACAATGTTGTTGATCCATCCTCAGTTCTCCCATGACAGCCATTAAACTCTGTACAGGTTTAAAGTGACAATTGGCCTCATGGTGAAATCCTCGTTTCATTCCTCTCCAGCAATTGAGGATGCCTGTATCTTTGTAGTGACTGGGTGTATTGATACACCATCCAAAGCGTAATTAATAACTTCATGCCCAAAGGGATTTTTTAAATGTAATTAGGCAAGTCAGATAACCACAAATTCTTATTTACAATGACGGCCTACCTACAGGGAGCAAATTAGGGTTAAGTGCCTTGGTCAAGGACACAGACAGGTTTTTCACCTTGTCGGCTCAGGTATTCGAACCAGCGACCTTTCGGTTACTGGCCAAATGCTCTAACCGGTAGGATACTAGCAGCCCCCATTCAATGTCAGCTTAAAAAAAAATAAAATAAAAAAATAATATATATATATATATATATATATATATATATATACAAAAATCATGTTAAACACTATTATTGCACGCAGAGTGAGTCCATGCGACTTACTATGTGACCTGTTAAGCAAATGTTTACTTTAGGCTACTTTTTTAATCCTTATTCAACTTTTCATTTATTATTAATTTCCCTTTGACATTATGGGGTAAATCTAGGCTGCAACTTGTGGAAAAAGTCAGTGTGAATACTTTCTGAAAGCAAGAGGTGAATTAGATGAGAGATGTGCGGATAGATCGATACAGCTATATATACAAAAGTATGTGGACACCTCTTCAAATTAGTGGATTCTGCGATTTCGGCCACACCCGTTGCCGACAGGTGTATAAAATCTAGCACACAGCCATGCAATCTCCATAGACAAACATTGGCAGTAGAATGGCCTTACTGAAGACTTCAACGTGGCACAGTCATAGGATGTCTCCTTTCCAACAAGTCAATTCATCAAATTTCTGCCCTGCTAGAGCTGCCCCAGTCAACTGTAAGTGTAAGTCAACTGAAACGTCTAGGAGCAACAACGGCTCAGCCGTGAAGTGGTCGACCACGCAAGCTCACAGAATGGGACTGCCGAGTGCTGAAGCGCGCAAAAAACCTGAGTGTTGCAACCAAGGACAGACTACAGAGTTCAAAACTTCCTCTGGAAGCAACTTCAGACAAGAACTGTTCGTCGGGAGCTTCATGAAATGAGTTTCCGTGGCCGAGCAGCCGCACACAAGCCTAAAATCACCATGCGCAATGCCAAGCGTCGGCTGGAGTGGTGTAAAGCTCGCCGCCATTGACTCTGGAGCAGTGGAAATGCGTTCTCTGGAGAATTAATCACGCTTCACAATCTGGCAGTCTGACGGACAAATCTGGGAGTCCGCAGCACTACGACTGGACCAACTAGGGAACATGGATAGAATTAATAAATGGAGAATGTTTACCTGTCCATCCCGGCCGATCTTTACAGGTTTGTGTTCATTCCATGGGTTGGAGAGGTGAGCCGTTTTAGTGAACGGCAACTCCCATCTGAAAATAAAATGGTATTGAGCATTAATTTAAACATGGATGTAGATGTCTTACAATAGGTCTGAGATGACAAAACACTAAGGGTTTCCAAAATACAGATTTACCCCAGTTCTTGACTACAAAGCTCTTTATATGGAGATTATCCATTGAGTTTACTTTATAGTCGATGACTAGATTTAATCTGTGTCCAGGAGATTATCCATTGAGTTCACTATATAGTCGAGGACTAGGTTTAATCTGTGTCCAGGAAATCGTCCCGTAATGAACTTGTCTGAAAATGCATAACATTCACATACTACCACATTAAGACATGGCTTAGGGCAGACAAGTTTTGGTTTACCTGCAGATCCAGTCGATCTTAAACACACCACCCAGCATCTTGGCGTTCATCCCAGCAGGCAGGACCCAGTGGATGGGAGACCCTCCATGATGGGACTCAGACGACAGCCTGGCAAAACCTACACACAGGAATAGGACATTTACATGTACAGTATATACAGTTGAAGTCGGAAGTTTACATACACGTAGGTTGACGTCATTAAAACAATTTTTCAACCACTCCACAGATTTCATGTTAACAAACTATAGTTTTGGCAAGTCAGTTCGGACATTTACTTTGTTCATGACACAAGTAACTCTTCCAACAATTGTTTACAGACAGATTACTTCACTTATAATTCACTATATCACAATTCCAGTGGGTCAGAAGTTTACATAAACTAAGTTGACTGTGCCTTTAAAAAAACTTGGAAAATTCCAGAAAATGATGTCATGGCTTTAGAAGCTTCTGATAGGCTAATTGACATTTGAGTCATTTAGAAGTGTACCTGTGGATGTATTTCAAGGCCTACCTTCAAACTCAGTGCCTCTTTGCTCGACATCACTGGAGAATCAAAAGAAATCAGCCAAGACCTTAGAAAATAAATTGTAGGCCTCCACAAGTCTGGTTCATCCTTGGGAGCAATTTCCAAACACCTGAAGGTACCACATTCATCTGTACAAACAATAGTACGCAAGTATAAACACCATGGGACCACGCAGCCGTCATACCGCTCAGGAAGGAGACGCGTTCTGTCTCCTAGCGATGAACGTACTTTGGTGCGAAAAGTGCAAATCAATCCCAGAACAACAGCAAAGGACCTTGCGAAGATGCTGGAGGAAACGGGTACAAAAGTATCTATTTCCACAGTAGATCAAGTCCTATAAATCGACATGACCTGAAAGGCCGCTCAGCAAGGAAGAAGCCACTGCTCCAAAACCGCCATAAAAAAGCCAGACCACGGTTTGCAACTGCACATGGGGACAAAGATCGTACTTTTTGGAGAAATGTCCTCTGGTCTGATGAAACAATAATAGAACTGTTTGGCCATAATGACCATCATTATGTTTGGAGGAAAAAGCGGGAGGCTTGCAAGCCGAAGAACACCATCCCAACCGTGAAGCACGGGGGTGGAAGCATCATGTTGTGGGGGTGCTTTGCTGCAGGAGGGTCTGGTGCACTTCACAAAATACATGGCATCATGAGGAAGGAAAATTATGTTGATATATTGAAGCAACATCTCAAAACATCAGTCAGGAAGTTAAAGCTTGGTCGCAAATGGGTCTTCCAAATGGACAATGACCCCAAACATACTTCCACAGTTGTGGCAAAATGGCTTAAGGACAACAAAGTCAAGGTATTGGAGTGGCCATCACAAAGCCCTGACCTCAATCATATGGAACATTTGTGGGCAGAACTGAAAAAGCGTGTGCGAGCAAGGAGGCCTACAAACCTGACTCCGCTACACCAGTTCTGACAGGTGGAATGGGACAAAATTCACCCAACTTATTGTGGGAAGCTTGTGGAAGGCTACCCGAAATGTTTGACCAAAGTTAAACAATTTAAAGGCAATGCTACCAAATACTAATTGAGTGTATGTAAACTTCTGACCCACTGGGAATGTGATGAAAGCTGAAAGAAATAATTCTCTATATACAGTGGGGAGAACAAGTATTTGCAGGTTTTCCTACTTACAAAGCATGTAGAGGTCTGTAATTTTTATCATAGGTACACTTCAACTGTGAGACGGAATCTAAAACAAAAATCCAGAAAATCACATTGTATGATTTTTTAATAATTAATTTGCATTTTATTGCATGACATAAGTATTTGATCACCTACCAACCAGTAAGAATTCCGGCTCTCACAGACCTGTTAGTTTTTCTTTAAGAAGCCCTCCTGTTCTCCACTCATTACCTGTATTAACTGCACCTGTTTGAACTCGTTACCTGTATAAAAGACACCTGTCCACACACTCAATCAAACAGACTCCAACCTCTCCACAATGGCCAAGACCAGAGAGCTGTGTAAGGACATCAGGGATAAAAAGGCTGGGATGGGCTACAGGACAATAGGCAAGCAGCTTGGTGAGAAGGCAACAACTGTTGGCGCAATTATTAGAAAATGGAAGAAGTTCAAGATGACGGTCAATCTCCCTCGGTCTGGGGCACCATGCAAGATCTCACCTCGTGGGGCATCAATGATCATGAGGAAGGTGAGGGATCAGCCCAGAACTACACGGCAGGACCTGGTCAATGACCTGAAGAGAGCTGGGACCACATTCTCAAAGAAAACCATTAGTAACACACTACGCCGTCATGGATTAAAATCCTGCAGAACACGCAAGGTCCCCCTGCTCAAGCCAGCGCATGTCCAGGCCCGTCTGAAGTTTGCCAATGACCATCTGGATGATCCAGAGGAGGAATGGGAGAAGGTCATGTGGTCTGATGAGACAAAAATAGAGCTTTTTGGTCTAAACTCCACTCGCCGTGTTTGGAGGAAGAAGAAGGATGAGTACAGCCCCAAGAACACCATCCCAACCGTGAAGCATGGAGGTGGAAACATCATTCTTTGGGGATGCTTTTCTGCAAAGGGGACAGGACGACTGCACCGTATTGAGGGGAGGATGGATGGGGCCATGTATCGCGAGATCTTGGCCAACAACCTCCTTCCCTCAGTAAGAGCATTGAAGATGGGTCGTGGCTGGGTCTTCCAGCATGACAACGACCCGAAACACACAGCCAGGGCAACTAAGGAGTGGCTCCGTAAGAAGCATCTCAAGGTCCTGGAGTGGCCTAGCCAGTCTCCAGACCTGAACCCAATAGAAAATCTTTGGAGGGAGCTGAAAGTCCGTATTGCCCAGCGACAGCCCTGAAACCTGAAGAAGGTCTGTATGGAGGAGTGGGCCAAAATTCCTGCTGCAGTGTGTGCAAACCTGGTCAAGAACTACAGGAAACGTATGATCTCTGTAATTGCAAACAAAGGTTTCTGTACCAAATATTAAGTTCTGCTTTTCTGATGTACTTATCATTTATTGCACTTATGTCATGCAATAAAATGCAAATTAATTACTTAAAAATCATACAATGTGATTTTCTGGATTTTTGTTTTAGATTCCGTCACTCACAGTTGAAGAGTACCTATGATAAAAATTACAGACTTCTACATGCTTTGTAAGTGAGAAAACCTGCAAAATCGGCAGTGTATATATATATATATATATATATATATATATATATATATATAAATAAAATATGGGGCTTTTAAGTTGAATGCCAACCTATTAGCTATTGCTCTGTGTTTACCTTGGAACTTGCCACTCTCCTTGACTGAGAAGACCAGGATGACGCTGCGGGCGGAACGGAAGGCAGCATTCAGCTTCTTCTCATTAACAGGCAGAGTGGACCACACACCCTGGAAATAACACTATCAACATTAGACTGTGTGCTTGTATTCAACATAAAAATATATTTTCATATAAACTTTTATTTTGTAAATTGTCTGCGGTTCAAAAAGGCATTTGACAGTGTTTTAAGAGACTATGGTTATGTCCCAAATGGCACCCTATTTACTATATGGTGCAATACCTTTAACCATGGCACTACTTTTGGTCAGAGCCCTATGGGTCCTGGTCAAAAGTAGTGCACTAGATAGGAAGCCATTTACGACGTAGCTTCTAAGTTAAAGGGATACTGTGAAATCCAGAGTCAGATTAACTTGTGGATAGCATGTATATGCATCTGTGTGCAGTAAAAAATAAGTTAGTGGTAGTTTTACGAGCAAATGCTAACTAGCGTTGACTGGAAGCCTACAGATACGGCATTGCTAGCTTCCTTTATACTGCAGAGACATGAAAATGGTACCCACAAGTTCATATGACTCTGGGAAAGTAGAACTACGGTATATGTATGCCAGAATCTCACAGTATCCCTTTAATTTAAAAGAGCTCACCTTAGCCTTGGCCAGGGACACATTCTCATGGTTGTTGCTCTTGATCAGGAAGAAGCGTGCGTCTCGTAGGATGTACTTCAGCTTGCTGGTCTGGTCCTTGCGGACTGCGCGGACAGACGATGACAGCTTCTCATGTGTCTTCTCAGAACCTGGAGAACACCACAGTTTTCAAATACATGCAAATAACATAGCACATGCCATGGCTGCAAAAACTGAAAAGAAGAGATAAAATAGATACATTCATTCTTCAGCAGTGAAAGACAAATGAACAGGTGCAGCAAAGTGGATAGTATGCTTTTAGGGATATAACAACTCACATATACGCATGGTCAAATACGCGGGTCAAATAGCGCATCCGTCCGCGGGTCAAATAGCGCATCCGTCCGCGGGTCAAATAGCGCATCCGTCCGCGGGTCAAATAGCGCATCCGTCCGCGGGTCAAATAGCGCATCCGTCCGCGGGTCAAATAGCGCATCCGTCCGCGGGTCAAATAGCGCATCCGTCCGCGGGTCAAATAGCGCATCCGTCCGCGGGTCAAATAGCGCATCCGTCCGCGGGTCAAATAGCGCATCCGTCCGCGGGTCAAATAGCGCATCCGTCCGCGGGTCAAATAGCGCATCCGTCCGCGGGTCAAATAGTGCATCCGTCCGCGGGTCAAATAGTGCATCCGTCCGCGGGTCAAATAGTGCATCCGCCCGCGGGTCCAAACTGATTCCAACATTATGAATCGGCGGTTGACTAATGTTTTTCTGCCTTATTCTGAAAACACCTCTGATCTGTTTTGTCATGAGTTCTTCAGCCTATCCAACGTGTCTTCATGTAACAGAGTTTGACGCTGATCTAGAAGTCAGATAACTGTCCTAACAGTGTGGAAGACGCAGCTGCTGGCGCCATCGTATCGATTCGTCCTGGGTCACATTTTATTTGGATAGCCCCCTATAGACACTGATCTACAAACCCTATCAACAAACTGCAAATCAGTTGATATGCAACCGCTTGCTAGGGTTAAGGTTACTGTTAGTTCAACTGGCATCTACTGAACATCTACTTGGGACTATCCAAATAAAGTGAAGGCACGTATTTCAACCTGAATTCTCTTATTTGACACATCCAGGTAGGCAGCAACCAATGGTGAACATTGTAACACCACATTATAGGTAAAACACCGACTGTGCAAAGGCCTGATGCACTTCATGAAGAATACTGATTAGTATGAACTGTATGTTTGAATTGGTACCAAAAGGTTGCTGGTTCAAATACCCGAGCCGACAAGGTGAAAACCTGTCAATGTGTCCTTGAGCAAGGCACTTAACCCTAATTTGCTCCAGTAGGTAGGCCGTCAATGTAAATAAGAATTTGTTCTTAACCGACTTGCCTAGTTAAATAAAATAAAATCTATGAAAGGAAGTGGACAGTTGGGATGAGCGACAGATAATTGGGACAGAGCCCATGTGAATGTTTAGTAGGTGTTAATTACCTGAGGCCTCAGACCCAGAGCGATCCGACTCCCCCTCAGAGAAGGACACTGACTCAGACTGGGAGTCGCTGGCTTCACTGCGAGTGTCGTAATCATTTGGCGCATTCCTGGCTCTCTGAACCCCTTCCTCCAGCTCATACTCTTCCTCCTCTTCCTCTTCTTCCTCCTCTGGGTCATTCTCTCCCTCCTCCTCTTCCTCCATGTTGGATCGGTTTCCCTCTGAGGACTCGGCCGTGCTGCCAGTCTCCTGGTCTGATGCCTCCTCCTCCTCCTCCTCCTCCTCTTCTTCATCCTTAGAGGAGGGGCTGACCATGCCAACGCTCTCCTCACTGGGATGCATCAGCTTCTAGACAACAGAACAGAAGGACATCAGTAACCTACCTTCATCTCTACAGAACAGAAGGACATCAGTAACCTACCTTCATCTCTACAGAACATAGAGGAAGGACATCAGTAACCTAACCCTCCATCTCTACAGAACACAGAGGAAGGACATCAGTAACCTAACCTTCCATCTCTACAGAACAGAAGGACATCAGTAACCTAACCTTCCATCTCTACAGAACAGAAGGACATCAGTAACCTAACCTTCCATCTCTACAGAACAGAAGGACATCAGTAACCTAACCTTCCATCTCTACAGAACAGAAGGACATCAGTAACCTAACCTTCCATCTCTACAGAACAGAAGGACATCAGTAACCTAACCTTCCATCTCTACAGAACAGAAGGACATTAGTAACCTAACCTTCCATCTCTACAGAACAGAAGGACATCAGTAACCTAACCTTCCATCTCTACAGAACAGAAGGACATCAGTAACCTAACCTTCCATCTCTACAGAACAGAAGGACATCAGTAACCTAACCTTCCATCTCTACAGAACAGAAGGACATCAGTAACCTAACCTTCCATCTCTACAGAACAGAAGGACATTAGTAACCTAACCTTCCATCTCTACAGAACAGAAGGACATCAGTAACCTACCCTCCATCTCTACAGAACACAGAGGAAGGACATCAGTAACCTACCCTCCATCTCTACAGAACATAGAGGAAGGACATCAGTAACCTACCCTCCATCTCTACACAACACAGAGGAAGGACATCAGTAACCTACCCTCCATCTCTACAGAACACAGAGGAAGGACATCAGTAACCTACCCTCCATCTCTACAGAACATAGAGGAAGGACATCAGTAACCTACCCTCCATCTCTACAGAACACAGAGGAAGGACATCAGTAACCTACCCTCCATCTCTACAGAACACAGAGGAAGGACATCAGTAACCTACCCTCCATCTCTACAGAACACAGAGGAAGGACATCAGTAACCTACCCTCCATCTCTACAGAACACAGAGGAAGGACATCAGTAACCTACCCTCCATCTCTACAGAACATAGAGGAAGGACATCAGTAACCTACCCTCCATCTCTACAGAACATAGAGGAAGGACATCAGTAACCTACCCTCCATCTCTACAGAACATAGAGGAAGGACATCAGTAACCTACCCTCCATCTCTACAGAACATAGAGGAAGGACATCAGTAACCTACCCTCCATCTCTACAGAACAGAAGGACATCAGTAACCTAACCTTCCATCTCTACAGAACACAGAGGAAGGACATCAGTAACCTACCCTCCATCTCTACAGAACAGAAGGACATCAGTAACCTACCCTCCATCTCTACAGAACATAGAGGAAGGACATCAGTAACCTAACCTTCCATCTCTACAGAACACAGAGGAAGGACATCAGTAACCTACCCTCCATCTCTACAGAACACAGAGGAAGGACATCAGTAACCTACCCTCCATCTCTACAGAACAGAAGGACATCAGTAACCTACCCTCCATCTCTACAGAACAGAAGGACATCAGTAACCTACCCTCCATCTCTACAGAACATAGAGGAAGGACATCAGTAACCTACCTTCCATCTCTACAGAACAGAAGGACATCAGTAACCTACCCTCCATCTCTACAGAACACAGAGGAAGGACATCAGTAACCTAACCTTCCATCTCTACAGAACATAGAGGAAGGACATCAGTAACCTACCCTCCATCTCTACAGAACACAGAGGAAGGACATCAGTAACCTAACCTTCCATCTCTACAGAACAGAAGGACATCAGTAACCTACCCTCCATCTCTACAGAACATAGAGGAAGGACATCAGTAACCTAACCTTCCATCTCTACAGAACAGAAGGACATCAGTAACCTACCCTCCATCTCTACAGAACACAGAGGAAGGACATCAGTAACCTAACCTTCCATCTCTACAGAACAGAAGGACATCAGTAACCTACCCTCCATCTCTACAGAACACAGAGGAAGGACATCAGTAACCTAACCTTCCATCTCTACAGAACATAGAGGAAGGACATCAGTAACCTACCCTCCATCTCTACAGAACACAGAGGAAGGACATCAGTAACCTACCCTCCATCTCTACAGAACACAGAGGAAGGACATCAGTAACCTAACCTTCCATCTCTACAGAACATAGAGGAAGGACATCAGTAACCTACCCTCCATCTCTACAGAACATAGAGGAAGGACATCAGTAACCTAACCTTCCATCTCTACAGAACATAGAGGAAGGACATCAGTAACCTACCCTCCATCTCTACAGAACATAGAGGAAGGACATCAGTAACCTACCCTTCCATCTCTACAGAACATAGAGGAAGGACATCAGTAACCTACCCTCCATCTCTACAGAACACAGAGGAAGGACATCAGTAACCTACCCTCCATCTCTACAGAACATAGAGGAAGGACATCAGTAACCTAACCTTCCATCTCTACAGAACATAGAGGAAGGACATCAGTAACCTACCTTCCATCTCTACAGAACATAGAGGAAGGACATCAGTAACCTACCCTCCATCTCTACAGAACATAGAGGAAGGACATCAGTAACCTACCCTCCATCTCTACAGAACATAGAGGAAGGACATCAGTAACCTACCCTCCATCTCTACAGAACACAGAGGAAGGACATCAGTAACCTACCCTCCATCTCTACAGAACACAGAGGAAGGACATCAGTAACCTACCCTCCATCTCTACAGAACATAGAGGAAGGACATCAGTAACCTACCCTCCATCTCTACAGAACACAGAGGAAGGACTAGTGTTGAACGGTATACCGAAACTTCTGTACTTTTCATTACTAGAACATTAAAAACGGTCCGGTACAAACATTTTTGTTACTTTCGGTACTTCTGTCAAATGTGTCTCACATCATCTACTGATTGATAGGATCAAGACTGTCTATCAGTGCAGCCGATGTCCCCTTATAGAGCGAGCAAACCGTGCCTGCTCCACTAGCCTGTCCTGAGGAACCACTGAACTCACTGGGAGTCTGGCCTGCATCATGTTACCTCCCCACTCACTGGGAGTCTGGCCTGCATCATGTTACCTCTCCACTCACTGGGAGTCTGGCCTGCATCATGTTACCTCCACACTCACTGGGAGTCTGGCCTGCATCATGTTACCTCCACACTCACTGGGAGTCTGGCCTGCATCGTGTTACCTCTCCACTCACTGGGAGTCTGGCCTGCATCATGTTACATTCCACACTCACTGGGTGTCTGACCTGCATCATGTTACCTCCACACTCACTGGGAGTCTGGCCTGCATCATGTTACCTCTCCACTCACTGGGAGTCTGGCCTGCATCATGTTACCTCCACACTCACTGGGTGTCTGACCTGCATCATGTTACCTCCACACTCACTGGGAGTCTGGCCTGCATCGTGTTACCTCTCCACTCACTGGGAGTCTGGCCTGCATCATGTTACATTCCACACTCACTGGGTGTCTGGCCTGCATCATGTTACCTCTCCACACACTGGGAGTCTGGCCTGCATCATGTTACCTCTCCACTCACTGGGAGTCTGGCCTGCATCATGTTACCTCTCCACTCACTGGGAGTCTGGCCTGCATCGTGTTACCTCACTGGGAGTCTGGCCTGCATCATGTTACCTCTCCACTCACTGGGAGTCTGGCCTGCATCGTGTTACCTCTCCACTCACTGGGAGTCTGGCCTGCGTCATGTTACCTCTCCACACACTGGGAGTCTGGCCTGCATCATGTTACCTCTCCACTCACTGGGAGTCTGGCCTGCGTCATGTTACCTCTCCACACACTGGGAGTCTGGCCTGCATCATGTTAGCTCTCCATACACTGGGAGTCTGGCCTGCGTCATGTTACCTCTCCACTCACTGGTAGTCTGGCCTGCATCATGTTACCTCTCCACTCACTGGGAGTCTGGCCTGCATCATGTTACCTCTCCACTCACTGGGAGTCTGGCCTGCATCATGTTACCTCTCCACTCACTGGGAGTCTGGCCTGCATCGTGTTACCTCACTGGGAGTCTGGCCTGCATCATGTTACCTCTCCACACACTGGGAGTCTGGCCTGCGTCATGTTACCTCGCCACTCACTGGGAGTCTGGCCTGCATCATGTTACCTCTCCACTCACTGGGAGTCTGGCCCTGCATCATGTTACCTCTCCACACACTGGGAGTCTGGCCTGCATCATGTTACCTCTCCACTCACTGGGAGTCTGGCCTGCATCATGTTACCTCTCCACACACTGGGAGTCTGGCCTGCATCATGTTACCTCTCCACTCACTGGGAGTCTGGCCTGCATCATGTTAGCTCTCCACTCACTGGGAGTCTGGCCTGCATCATGTTACCTCTCCACTCACTGGGAGTCTGGCCTGCATCATGTTACCTCTCCACTCACTGGGAGTCTGGCCTGCATCATGTTACCTCTCCACTCATGCTGTACAGAAGTTAACACACTTGAACAATGCAACACGGCATTAAGAAATGTTGAAAATGAAATTACTGTTTGCAAAACAATGTTGTCTGGGCCACTTAGGTTGAAGTCATTAAAACTCATTTTTCAACCACTCCACAGATTTCATGTTAACAAACTATAGTTTTGGCAAGTCAGTTAGGACATCTACTTTGTGTATGACAAGTAATTCTTCCAACAATTGTTTACAGACAGATTATTTCACTTATAATTCACTGTATCACAATTCAAGTGGATCAGAAGTTTACATTCACTAAGTTGACTGTGCCTTTAAAATTCCAGAAAATGATGTCATGGCTTTAGAAGCTTCTGAATGACTCAAATGAGCGTTCTGTCTCATGGCACTGAAAACAATGGTTACCCTTTACAGGAGAGCCAAGGAAATGGTTAGGTATGTGAAGGGTCATCAAGTTATAGCAGCAATCTACCTCACCAAGCAAAGTGAGAAGAATAAGAGCACCACATTGAAGCTGCCCAGAACACCCGTTGTGGTGACAGTCTCCTGGAGGGGAAGGAGTCTCTCCAAGAAATGGCCATATCACAGTCTGCCGATATGGACAGCCCCATCAAGAGGATCCTCCTGGATTATGTATTTTGGGAGAGAGTGGTAAACAGCCTGAAACCTATAGAAGTAGCCTTTGCACGGATTGAGGGAGAAAATAACATCCTGTCTGACATTCAGACTTCACTGTTGCTCCAAGCAGAGGAAACTGCAGTTCTGAAATACATCAAAAAGCGTGAAGACTTCTGCCTGAAGCCCATACACGTCGCAGCATACATGTTGGACCCAAAGTATGCTGGCAAAAGCATCCGTTCTGGTGCAGAGATCAACAAGGCCTATGGTGTCATCACTACAGTGTCTCGCCACCTTGGCCTGGATGAGGGCAAGGTTCTTGGCAGTCTGGCGAAGTACACTCCCAAGCAAAAACTAAATTGTTTTTTTTATTTCTATTGGAAGGATTTAATCATTTGCAATTGTCTACTTATGATAAGGTAAAAGGTTTATGTTTCTGTCTCCATATGAGATGGTAAATATATCCAATGCAAAAAACATCTACATTTAAATAATATTAATTTGCATACATTTCCGTGAATTCCCATATATTCCCGTTAATTCCCATGGAAAGTTTCCGCCTCTAAATATTCCCCAACCCAGGTAGCACGTCCCGGATCACTCTATTTACGCAAAGCAGCACCTGCTCCCACTTCCTCCTGCTGTGCTGTTTACAAACTAACACGTGACTGGCTCAGCTGTTCTGGGGAACTAAGTAAGCTTCATAATGTTGAATAATGAGACAGGTGAGATAAGAACACAATCTGCTGTATCTCCTAATATATTGCACAAGTTGACTGCAGGTATTTAATTAAAACATTACTGCAAATATTAAAATGGAAAAACTTCCCAAAAATAGTTAACGGTATTGACAGTATTGAAAAACCATCCTGTGGCTATTTCCAAATACCCAGGTATACGGTATAACGCTCAAGACTAGCCACTTGATTTTGGGACGGAAACAATGTGTGGCTTGGATTAAGTTACATACTACGTGCTGTTCAAAGGCGATCCTGGAAGGCCAACGCACTTCTGGTTCATTCTCTCCTTCTAATCAGGGACTGATTCCGACCTGGGACACCAGGTGAATGCACAGTCATTCCCCCATGATCCTTAGTAAAGCTGCTCCTACCTCTGTGGTGATCTCAGGCATGAGGGGCTTGATCCTCTGTCTGTCTGGCTCTCTCCTGCGGCCCAGGGGCTTGTCAGGGTGGGCTGCTTTGGGAGGGTCCCCCCTCTGTGCCCCACCAGCTCTCATGGAATGTATCTTCCGGTCCTCATAGTAATCTTCAGTCTTGTATTCGGAGGGATGCCGTCCTCCCCCGGGGTTGACTGGCTTTTTCCCGCTGGCCCCAGCCGAAGGAGCTGATCTCTTAGTGGTCTGTCTGGTGGTAGTGTGAGCCGAGGGCCGCAGACGCTTCAGCTCGTGGTTATCCCCTCGGTCGTGCTTCCTCTTAGATCCTGGAGGGGGAAAAGTCATATTTATCTTCAATATTAAAGGCCAATATATAACCTGGTCTGTTTGGGACTGGCTTCAATACTGAATATGGATTTAGCATGATGGCACAAACAGACTCAGGCTAGCCAATATGGATTTAGCATGATGGCACAAACAGACTCAGGCTAGCCAATATGGATTTAGCATGATGGCACAGACACTCAGGCTAGCCAATATGGGCATTTGAGCTGTGAATTCCAAGAACTGTGTGGTTAAAAGTACCTTTTTTCTGGTTCACGTGGTGTTCACTCTCAGGGTTGTAGAGCTCATCATCCTGGTCAGGGGCTTCGGTGAGGATGTCATCCAGCACGCTGAGCTCTCCCTCTGGAGAACAGATTCAACCACACTCAGGCATAGTAGATGTCAACTAACACAGAGCGAACTACCTTTAATCAACGCCCATAGAGCTGTGGTCAAAACTAGTGCACTTTGTGCAATAAGATGCTATTTGGGACGTAGCCAGCATTAGTGTTGTATAACGGTATCAGTGCGTGTACAACATCGAGCTGATGAGATTGTCTGGACTTGTAGCCTGTGTACAATCAATGGTAGACTAGTTAGAGCCACAGGCATAATCAATGGTAGACTAGTTAGAGCCACAGGCATAATCAAATGGTAGACTAGTTAGAGCCACAGGCACAATCAATGGTAGACTAGTTAGAGCCACAGGCACAATCAATGGTAGACTAGTTAGAGCCACAGGCACAATCAATGGTAGACTAGTTAGAGCCACAGGCACAATCAATGGTAGACTAGTTAGAGCCACAGGCACAATCAATGGTAGACTAGTTAGAGCCACAGGCACAATCAATGGTAGACTAGTTAGAGCCACAGGCACAATCAATGGTAGACTAGTTAGAGCCACAGGCACAATCAATGGTAGACTAGTTAGAGCCACAGGCACAATCAATGGTAGACTAGTTAGAGCCACAGGCATAATCAATGGTAGACTAGTTAGAGCCACAGGCACAATCAATGGTAGACTAGTTAGAGCCACAGGCACAATCAATGGTAGACTAGTTAGAGCCACAGGCACAATCAATGGTAGACTAGTTAGAGCCACAGGCACAATCAATGGTAGACTAGTTAGAGCCACAGGCACAATCAATGGTAGACTAGTTAGAGCCACAGGCACAATCAATGGTAGACTAGTTAGAGCCACAGGCATAATCAATGGTAGACTAGTTAGAGCCACAGGAATAATCAATGGTAGACTAGTTAGAGCCACAGGCACAATCAATGGTAGACTAGTTAGAGCCACAGGCACAATCAATGGTAGACTAGTTAGAGCCACAGGCACAATCAATGGTAGACTAGTTAGAGCCACAGGCACAATCAATGGTAGACTAGTTAGAACCACAGGCATAATCAATGGTAGACTAGTTAGAGCCACAGGCATAATCAATGGTAGACTAGTTAGAGCCACAGGCACAATCAATGGTAGACTAGTTAGAGCCACAGGCATAATCAATGGTAGACTAGTTAGAGCCACAGGAATAATCAATGGTAGACTAGTTAGAGCCACAGGCACAATCAATGGTAGACTAGTTAGAGCCACAGGAATAATCAAATGGTAGACTAGTTAGAGCCACAGGCATAATCAATGGTAGACTAGTTAGAGCCACAGGAGACGAGACAACACCAAAGAGTCGGAAGTTTACATACACTTAGGTTGAAGTCATTAAAACTCATTTTTCAACCACTCCACAGATTTCATGTTAACAAACTATAGTTTTGGCAAGTTGGTTAGGACGTCTACTTTGTGCATGACACAAGTAATTATTCCAACAATTGTTTACCGACAGATTATTTCACTTATAACTCTCTATATCACAATTCCAGTGGGTCAGAGGTTTACATAAACTAAGTCGACTGTGCCTTTAAACAGCTTGGAAAATTCCAGAAAATGATGTCATGGCTTTAGAAGCTTCTGATAGGCTAATTGACATCATTTGAGTCAATTGGAGGTGTACCTGTGGATGTATTTCAAGGCCTACCTTCAAACTCAGTTCCTCTTTGCTCGACATCATGAGAAAATCAAAAGAAATTAGCCAAGACTTCAGAAGAAAAATTGTCCTTGGGGAGCAATTTCCAAACGCCTGAAGGTACCACGTTTATCTGTACAAACAATAGTATGCAAGCATAAACACCATGGGACCACGCAGCCGTCATACCGCTCAGGAAGGAGACGCGTTCTGTCTCCTAGAGATGAACGTACTTTGGTGCGAAAAGTGCAAATCAATCCCAGAACAACAGCAAAAGACCTTGCGAAGATGCTGGAGGAAACGGGTACAAAAGTATCTATATCCACAGTAAAACGTGTCCTATATCGACATAACCTGAAAGGTCGTTCAGCAAGGAAGAAGCCACTGCTCCAAAACCGCCATAAAAAAGCCAGACTACGGTTTTCAACTGCACATGGGGACAAAGATCGTACTTTTTGGAGAAATGTCCTCTGGTCTGATGAAACAAAAATAGAACTGTTTGGCCATAATGACCATCGTTATGTTTGGAGGAAAAAGGGGGAGGCTTGCAAGCCGAAGAACACCATCCCAACCATGAAGCACAGGGGTGGCAGCATCTTGTTGTGGGGGTGCTTTGCTGCAGGAGGGACTGGTGCACTTCACAAAATAGATGGCATCATGAGAAATGAAAATTAGGTGGATATATTGAAGCAACATCTCAAGACATCAGTCAGGAAGTTAAAGCTTGGTCGCAAATGGGTCTTCCAAATGGACAATGACCCCAAGCATACTTCCAAAGTTGTGGCAAAATGGCTTAAGGACAACAAAGTCAAGGTATTGGAGTGGCCATCACAAAGCCCTGACCTCAATCCTATAGAACATTTGTGGGCAGAACTGAAAAAGCGTGTGCGAGCAAGGAGGCCTACAAAGATATAAATCATTCTCTCTACTATTATGCGGACATTTCACATTCTTAAAATAAAGTGGTGATCCTAACTGACCTAAGACTGGGACTTTTTACTAGGATTAAAATGTCAGGAATTGTGAAAAACTGAGTTTAAATGTATTTGGCTAAGGTAAACTTCCGACTTCAACTGTACATAGGCGTACAGAGGCCCATTATCAGCAACCATCACTCCTGTGTTCCAATCCCACATTGTGTTAGCTAATCCAAGTTAATCATCTTAAAAGGCTAATTGATCATTACAAAAACCCTTTTGCAAATTATGTTTGCAGCTGAAAACTGTTGTGCTGATTAAAGAAGCAATAAAAATGTCTCTAACCAGAATAGAAAGAGGAGTGGGAGGCCCTGGTGCACAAATGAGCAAGAGGACAAGTACATTAGTGTGTCTAGTTTGAGAAACAGACGCCTCACAAGTCCTCAAATGGTAGCTTCATTAAATAGTACCCGCAAAACACCATTCTCAACGTCAACAGTGAAGAGGCGACTCCGGGATGCTGGCCTTCTAAGCAGAGTTGCAAAGAAAAAGCCATTTCTCAGACTGGCCAATAAAAAGAAAAGGTTAAGGGCAAAAGAACACAGACACTGGACAGAGGAAGATATGGCTTTTTCCTTTGCAACTCTTTATGGCCTTATACAGCTCGTTGAGTGCGGTCTTGTGGTGGTAAATAGACGACTATGAATAATATAGTGTGGTCTACAGCATATCATAGGTTACTCTACCTCAGACGAGCAATACCTCGAGACTTCTTTAATATTAGACACCATGCAAAGTTATTTTCGGTCATAAGAGACGGTAGCAGCAACATTATGTACACAATAAGTAAAAAAGTAAGTTGCAAACAACGCAAAAACGTTAGGGGCCCGTAAAACGGCTGCCATCCCCTCCGGTACCATTGATTAAATAATTAAGACACACAAATGACTCAAGAAAGAGCCCGATGGTCACAGTGTTAAAGCTGCGACAGTGTTTATTACACTGGCCGTGCTGAAGCTGCGACAGTGTTTATTACACTGTCCTTGCTGAAGCTGCGACAGTGTTTATTGCGCTGTCCTTGCTGAAGCTGCGACAGTGTTTACTGCGCTGGCCGTGCTGCAACAGTGTTTACTGCGCTGGCCGTGCTGCAACAGTGTTTATTGCACTGGCTGTGCTGCTGAAGCTGCAAACATGTAAGCATTACATGCATGTGACTAAAAGGGCCTTCCCTATAGCCCATCATAATCATATCAATAAATTGATTAACAAACGGCGAACACAATAACAGACGTGAAAGCAAAATGGATGCGGAGGACGTGAAAAATAAACTCCAAATGGCCGAACGATTACTGGTTGTTCAGGAGGGAAAGGGGAAGTCAGATCTGTTGAAGACATTTGACTGGTTGTGGAAACTACTGGAGATCATAAAAAGGGAAGGTATAGGAGGAAGCCTTGCGTGATTATTATGTGTGCCAAAAAGTTCCTGTTAAATTACAATAATTTTTTTGACCACGTAAATACTAAATACATAAGTGTACCAGAGTCTGTTCTAATGATTTATTACAGCAGACTAAAAACAGTTACATGCATTCGTGACTTTCAGTTTATTTATTGTTTAGGTTAATTATTCAAAGCTCCCTTTGTTAGAGAAAGGTGCAATTGCGGCCTGTAATTTGTGGCGTTCCTGCATGTGGGCGTTCCTGCATCTGCCTCTTTATACTTTTATTTGTCAATTTTTAAGCTGCGGGAGGCGGGGGCGCCCCGGCATTGATGCACAATCAGGTTGGATGCCAGCCGCCGATAAATCCCAAAGAAGGAGCGGGAAGACAACAGTAGCTAGGCAGCTGTACACCGGTAGACAGTGTCCTTCGTCCCCGCCTGTCAGGCACTGTTTTCCCACAGTTCTGTTAATGACAGCGAGGGCAGGTGTTCGGCAAGCGAGAGCGAAGGAGACTTAGCCAGCTAGTCTGGTACACAGCAGGCAGGGGTGACACCAAATCTGTGGCGACACTTTGTGCTAGCTAACTAGAATGCTAGCTAGCATAGGATGTCCCTACACGGTGTTGTGCTAGCGGGAGGTGACCGGTAGACAGTGTCCTTCGCCCACCGACACCGTGTGTCCTGGCTAATTAGCAGGCTAGCACACGGTGTCGCTAACAAGTTAGCTAGCACATGGTCTCGCCCCTACCCGTCTGTGTGCATCATTTTCCTGTAATCCTGTTAACAACAGTGAGTGAGGGAGGGGGCATTCATGCAGGAACCAATGGGGTGCTCGAGGAGGGACGTTCATACATTTCAGTCATTTAGCAGACGCTCTCATCCAGAGCCCCTTACAGTAGTGAATGCATACATTTCCACAATTTTTCTGCACGTGTTCACGAAGGAACCAATGGGATAATTGAGGGGGGAGTTCATGAAGGAACCAATGGGATAATTGAGGGGGGTGTTCGTGAAGGAACCAATGGGATGGTCGAGGGGGGTGATCATGAAGGAACCAATGGGATGGTCGAGGGGGGTGTTCATGAAGGAACCAATGGGATGGTCGAGGGGGGTGTTCATGAAGGAACCAATGGGATGGTCGAGGGGGGTGTTCATGAAGGAACCAATGGGATGTTTGAGGGGGGTGTTCATGAAGGAGAAATGGGATGTTTGAGGGGGGTGTTCATGAAGGAACCAATGGGATAGTCGAGGGGACGCCCCGAATTGCAGAGTGAAGTTGCACACTATTGGCTGTGGTACTGTTATCTTTGCTAGTTAGATATAACATTAAAACCCGTATCTAGTAAACAAAGAGTACGATAACTCTGTCAAGGCGTGGTAACTTTAACCTGGCTTTTTGTACATTAAAGTGAGCATGTTTAAATTAACTCACTGACTGGCCATTCTAAAAGACAGGTGTGATGAACTGGACTAGTTAGCATCGTTGACAAAGGCACCGGACATGCTAGCTAAAGTTAGCAAGACAGCCATAGATCTGTATATAACGACGCCCGAACAAAGGGAGTCGTCCCAAAGTGGGGAAGGCAGGCTTCAAGCTTAGGTCCAAAATAAACCCATAGAAACACATTGGGCTTATTTTGGCGAGAGTTAAACATCTCGCTTCGCCTCTTCCTCTCCGACACCGCTAGTATTGCGATGCTATTTCGATGCACATTACTTACCTTTCTCGTCTCGTCTGTCGGCCGCCATCTTCCGCTGCTTTCCACTAACCTTTAGAGGACTCGTTTTGGCTCCTCTCACGGTTGCCCGATATCTAACTAGCTACTTATTTAGCAAAAATGTGTTAAATTGATGCCCCCCCCCCTCAATGTTTACTGGAAGTGGGTCTCATCGTAGCTGCTGAAATGGCGGTTCAACTGCATCCTTCCTTTTGATTGGTGTTAATTTCCGGCGGACTAGACCCCGTGCTGCGTTCTGCTGCCCCTCGCAGGTCGGAGGGCAGATTGCACATTTGTAACAACAAAGGGGACACGTTTAAATTCCACCACCGTCTAAGTAACCCTACAACTATAGCCATCCCACATCATTACATTTACGTCATTTAGCAGACGCTCTTATCCAGAGCGATTTACATACATTTTCATACTTTTTTTTCAGGAGGATGGAACCCCTTCTCTCAATACTCTCTGTAGATATGCTGCACTAATATTTATCTGCTGATGCAACTACAACATTTATATTTTGTTATTTACACTCCATCAGTGCAGTTGATCACCATGGCTATAAACACAAACAATCCAACCTTACTAAAACTCATCCTCTCAGCATATTGTGCTTTAAATTGTGTATCATTTTCTTTTCTGTATTGTTCCCTGGGTCTCAATGTGTTTTCCCTGGTTAAATAAAAGTTAATAAGTTAATAAATATCTCTCTTCAGGCCTACTCCCAGTCGAATCCCTCACCCTTGGGCTATCCTCTACTCTCCTTACTGCCTCAGCATATGAAACCTTCCCCACCTTCCTCTGTCAATCTCAACTTGTCTCTCTCTTACAGGGCACTTCAGATCCCCAGCTGCATGATCTGGGGAAGGAGTATTTTTACAGCATTGAAGGTCCCCAAGAACCAGTGGTGGAAAAAGTACCCAAGTACCCAAACCTAACAGTTTGTGGACACCGTTTGTCACCGTTATAGTTTTCCCCACCAACATTTACATTCTGGACACACCATTTTTCCAGCACTTGGGCTCCTACTGCATCACACAGCTGTTCATCACTGTCACTGCAACCTTAAAAGTCCTCAATGATG
This sequence comes from Thymallus thymallus, assembly GCA_023634145.1. NCBI lineage: Eukaryota > Metazoa > Chordata > Actinopteri > Salmoniformes > Salmonidae > Thymallus > Thymallus thymallus. Next base: position 41,989,901 of record CM042390.1, on the reverse strand, counting down.
TCACCACTGCCCTTGATTCTAAGCAATGTTGTGCTGCTATTTTTATTGACTTGGCCAAAGCTTTTGAAACGGTAGACCATTCCATTCTTGTGGGCCGGCTAAGGAGTATTGGTGTCTCAGAGGGATCTTTGGCCTGGTTTGCTAACTACCTCTCTCAAAGAGTGCAGTGTATAAAGTCAAAACATCTGCTGTCTCAGCCATTGTCAAGGGTGTACCCCAAGGCTCAATCCTAGGCCCCACGCTCTTCTCAATTTGCATCAACAACATAGCTCAGGCAGTAGGAAGCTCTCTTATCCAGTTATATTCAGATGATACAGTCTTATACTCAGCTGGCCCCTCCCCGGATTTTGTGTTAAACGATCTACAACAAAGCTTCCTTAGTGTCCAACAAGCTTTCTCTACCCTTAACCTTGTTCTGAACACCTCCAAAACAAAGGTCATGTGGTTTGGTAAGAAGAATGCCCCTCTCCCCACAGGTGAGGAGAGAAGGAGAAGATCCTCTCAGCACATATCAAAGCAGGCTAAAGTTAAATCTAGACTTGGTTTCCTCTATCGTAATCACTCCTCTTTCACTCCAGCTGCCAAACTAACCCTGATTCAGATGACCATCCTACCCATGCTAGATTACGGAGACATCATTTATAGATCGGCAGGTAAGGGTGTTCTCGAGAGGCTAGATGTTCTTTACCATTGAGCAGTGTTTTGGGTCGTTGTCTTGTTGAAATATCCAGCCCCGGTGTAACTTCAACTTTGTGACTGATTCTTCAACATTATTCCCAAGAATCTGCTGATATTGAGTGGAATCCATGCAACCCTCAACTTTAACAAGATTCCCAGTACCGGCACTGGCCACACAGCCCCACAGCATGATGGAACCCCCACCAAATTTTACTGTGGGTAGCAAGTGTTTTTCTTGGAACGCTGTGTTCTTTTGCCGCCATGCATAACGCTCCTTGTTATGACCAAATAACTCAATATTTGTTTCATCAGTCCACAGCACCTTATTCCAAAATGAAGCTGGCTTGTCCAAATGTGCGTTTGTGGCATGTTTGCAAAAAAGGCTTCTTCCGCATCACTCTCCCGTACAGCTTCTCCTTGTGCAAAGTGCGCTGAATTGTTGAACGATGCACAGTGACACCATCTGCAGCAAGATGATGTTGTAGGTCTTTGGATGTGGTCTGTGGGCTGTTTTTGACCGTTCTCACCATCCTTCGCCTTTGCCTCTCCGATATTTTACTTGGCTTGCCACTTCTGGCCTTAACAAGAACTGTGCCTGTGGTCTTCCATTTCCTCACTATGTTCCTCACAGTGGACACTGACAGCTTACATCTCTGCGATAGCTTTTTGTAGCCCCCTAAACCATAACGTTTATAATCTTTGTTTTCAGGTCATTTGAGAGTTGTTTTGAGGCCCCCATGTTGCCACTCTTCAGAGGAGAGTCAAAGAGAACAACAACTTGCAATTGGCCACCTTAAATACCTTTTCTCATGATTGGATGCACTTGTCTATGAAGTTCAAGGCTTACTGAGCTCACCAAACCAATTGTGTGTTCCAATTAATCAGTGCTAAGTACTTACAGGTATTCAAATCAACAGAATGACAAGGGTGCCCATATTTTTGCATAGCCTATTTTTCACATCTGATTTAATTTCATACAACTTAATATTGCTACACTAAAAATCTTTGTCTGGACAATACCCCAGTTCTCAGCTTTTATTAGAAAATGAATGGCATGCCACTGTGATCATTTTCTGTGACGACAGAGTAAATTATTATGCAGCCTCAGAGGGGTGCCCAAACCTTTGCATACGACTGTACCTGCGAGGTGGGGGACCTGAAAACCAAATCTCACTTAGGGCCCCCAAATAGCTAGGGCCGGCCCATAAAAACTGTTTTCACCCCATAACTTAAGTAAACACAAAATGTTATGTAGTTACATTGGATTTCTGAAATCTCTACACAGAAAACTGTATGACAACTACATCCAGGATCCTTACAGGGTTCCATTTCAATGTCTAATTTAACTGACTAATGCTTAATATATGGTATAATGACAACATACACTGCTATAAATGCAAGGACAGAAAAGTAATGTTTTATGCCACGTGCTTTTGGACAATCCTTCAAGACATCATCCATGATAAAGGGTTACACATAGGTTTTTAAATCACTTCCTACATTTTATTGAATATAGTTATGACCGTCCCCCCTTATATCTTAATGTAATGACATGAAAAAAATAGGCTGATTATTATCAATGACTTATAGCTGCAACAAGTTGTCCAGTGTAGGAAATTCTCACTGGTACCCTAGTTCTAAAGACCCTTTTGCAGTATGATAATGTCGCCCATGACGATAATGCCCACTACGATAATGTCGCCCATGATTGTTTCAGTACATGACATTATTCCAGACCAAGGGGTCACTCTGTCTTCCGTCTTGCTTTAGTTTTCCTGAAGCAGAAAGTACATGTTTTAACCAAGACTACAATGAAAAGTGCCACTACGGAGAGCAGGGCAGCTGCCACGTCCAGACAGTGGTACTGGTACCAGCTTAGGTTATGGGACTCCACCCTCAGGTGCTTGGCCCCCTTGTTGCGCATCACAAACTCAATCCAGAACACTGCTGTATCCAGGGGCTTCATTGGCTGGTCGTGGTGGATACGGGAAAGCCTCAGCATGTTTTCTTTGTACCTGTTGAAAGAGGAAGGGTTATTTAGCCTAGTGTAAGGTATCCAGTCTGTTTATTCCATCATACCAACTCCTTATCACTCATTGTCATATTAAGCTTGATCTGGGGTCAGGCTTAATGTCTAAAGGGCTCAATACATTACGGTAGTTTTGACAAAACTTGAATGACGTGTCTTGCCATAGAGATCCGGCATTTAACAAATTACACTGAGGGGGGCGCTATAGTCACCTGAGATCTGAGATCTGCCCAGGGTGGGATGGGTCCCTGCATTATTCGTGTGGGACAAATGTTGTCTTGTTTAACGTTCAAGGAGGAGTGAAGCTTGACAGAACAACTAAAACATGATAATTTCCTCCATGACATTAATACAGTAATGCCAAGAAATACCTTACTGACACAGGTTGTTGGCTTTGAAATAAGCCAATCAGCAAATGAGGAAACCAATTGTACCAAATATTTGTATTTTGTTTGATCAATCTGAAAATGACTTACGATGGATCATTGATCACAGAGTTAAGTCCATCCACCAGATCTTTGGATGTCATCTTGTTGAAGTCCATCATGACAGCGGCTCCCTTGGTCTTCATGTGCATGATGTTGTCTGGCTGGTCAGCGAACAGAGGGATGCCCACCATAGGAACACCATGGTAGATGGCTTCATACAGTCCGTTGGTCCCACCGTGAGTGATGAAGGCTTTGGTCTTTATATGACCTTTTGGATACAAAACAACGATAGAGAGAACATGGTTGTAGGGTCAAAGACTGTGTGGGACCTAGAGGGCCCATATTCATAAAGTGTTTTAGTAGGAGTGCTGATCTAGGATCAGTTTAGACTTTAGGGACCTGATCCCTATGTCATCAGAGTCATGGGACCAGTGCTGCTGTTAAAGCATTGCTGGTCCCATTGTTTACAATTCTTCCTCAATTATGCATTTTTACATTTCACATTTGAGTAATTCAGCAGATGCTCTAACCCAGATGCATTCATCTTAAGATACCCAGGTGAGAAAACATCACAGTCGTACGCAAAGAGTTATGGGATATTAGAATTGTAGTCTTAACCTTTGTTATCTTCAACCTTATCCTAGATCAGCACTATTGCAGGCCAAGGTTCATAAAGAAAGACATGGTATTACCTAGTTAGTCATTCTGTGGAATACACTCATAAACATGGTATTACCTAGTTAGTCATTCTGTGGAATCCACTCATAAACATGGTATTACGTAGTTAGTCATTCTGTGGAATCCACTCATAAACATGGTATTACCTAGTTAGTCATTCTGTGGAATCCACTCATAAACATGGTATTACCTAGTAAGTCATTCTGTGGAATCCACTCATAAACATGGTATTACCTAGTTAGTCATTCTGTGGAATCCACTCATAAACATGGTATTACCTAGTAAGTCATTCTGTGGAATCCACTCATAAACTCTTGTGTTGGGAGCCAGGGTCTCTGGTTTCTCCCCACTGTATCTCCACAGCACCTGTACATGGTGAGAAAAAACACTGTCTCAACAGCACCTATACATGGTGAAAAAACACTGTCTCAACAGCACCTATACATGGTGAAAAAACACTATCTCAACAGCACCTATACATGGTGAAAAAACACTATCTCAACAGCACCTATACATGGTGAGAAAAAACACTGTCTCAACAGCACCTATACATGGTGAAAAAACACTGTCTCAACAGCACCTATACATGGTGAGAAAAAACACTGTCTCAACAGCACCTATACATGGTGAAAAAACACTGTCTCAACAGCACCTATACATGGTGAAAAAAAAGGAATAAGAATCTGCAATGAAACGGTACTCATAACCAGATGAAACGGTACTCATAACCAGATGAAACGGTACTCATAACCAGATGAAACGGTACTCATAACCAGATGAAACGGTACTCATAACCAGATGAAACGGTACTCATAACCAGATGAAACGGTACTCATAACCAGATGAAACGGTACTCATAACCAGATGAAACGGTACTCATAACCAGATGAAACGGTACTCATAACCAGAAGCTATGGTTTTCTGAAAGGGCCCTAATGGCCAAACACAACAGTAGGCTATCTTGTATATTTGTATCCCACAAATGGATCAGCTTGAGGGGACATATGTGCTCACTGCTTAGTTTCCATCTGCTTATAACATTGTAACAAATCCAAGGTCGAGTCCCAATTGGCACTCTATTCCGATATTCCCTATATAGTTCACTACTTTTGACCAGAGCCCTAAGTAGTGCACTAAATAGGGCATAGTGCACATAAATGGGGCCATTTGGAACGAAGCCTAAAACAAAAAGCACCAGACTAACCTTCTGTGGTATCTGTCCCAAAGCAGCGGCTATGGTGTTTCCTCTCTCTTTCGTCAGGTTCTTCACCATGGAGCCCAGTGAAAACACTACGATGCCGTCATCTCCTGAACTCTGCACAAACTCCTCCATGGCCTGATAACCAACAACGACACAGTCCCCGTGTCTCAACGGTACCAATATTACTGATATCAGCCTGACTGTTACAGTTTCTTGTTAGACACTTGATAGACTGTTTGCGTCTGAAATGGTACCCTAGTGCACTACTATAGGGAATTCAGGTGCCACTTCAGACATCAGCAATCAGCACTGCTTGTCAATAGCGTTTAAAAACAAAAGCCTTACCTCTGAAAGTGGCTTTGCAGGTTTGCAGTGAAGGCCTCCCACAAATTTGAAGTTTGGCAGGAAAGGTCGAGGATACTCAAAATCCCAGTATGTTCGTATCAACCAGATGTCAGCCTTCCCCATCGTCTCACAGAAACTGGTCGGACTTCCTGATAAATGTAGAGAATAGAATCAGAACCAGAACCTTTATTCACCACATTTACATATTACCCAGAATGTGACTTGGTGAAATGGTGCTGCCAGCAATAGATATACAATTATATAGACAGAGACATTTACAGTCTACATACAGACATAATATAGACAGAGACATTTACAGTCTACATACAGACATAATATAGACAGAGACATTTACACAGTCTACATACAGACATAATATAGACAGAGACATTTACAGTCTACATACAGACATAATATAGACAGAGACATTTACAGTCTACATACATACATACATAATATAGACAGAGACATTTCCAGTCTACATACAGACATAATATAGACAGACATTTCCAGTCTACATACAGACATAATATAGACAGAGACATTTACAGTCTACATACAGACATAATATAGACAGAGACATTTACAGTCTACATACATACATAATATAGACAAAGGCATTTGCAGTCTACATACAGACATAATATAGACAGAGTGTGGGGTGTGGGGTGGTGTGGGGTGTGGGGTGTGGGGTGTGGGGTGTGGGATGTGGGGTGTGGGATCCGTGAGTGGCTTTTGACCATTTCTTTGGATTCCTCACATCTTACACATTGTCAAAAAGAAGCTGTTTTCATCCACAGGACTGCTGCTGACTGGACGTTTTTGTTGGTCGGACTGTTTCTGAGATAGTGGAACCGGCGCACCTGGCACGGACGATCATACCATGCTCAGTCACATAGGTCACTCGTTTTGCCCAAGCTAACATTCAATAGAACAGTAACTGAATGCCTCGATGCCTGTCTGCTTTATATAGCAAGCCATGGTCACATGACTCACAGTCTGTAGGAGCGAACCATTTTTGTGAACGGGGTGGTGTACCTAATAAACTGTCCGGGTGTATATTTATTGAATATTATATGAATCCTATAAATTAAAATGTCCAATTTGGGTGTAATCAATTAGCTTAATTTCAGAGATCAAATTATATTTCAACAAAACAATGTTGCAGGAATGCTAATCGTATCTGTTTCTAACTACAGTATGAGATGGTGGATGTCATGGCTTGTTCAACAACCCTACAGTATTGTCAGAGGACTCTCCTACTCAGACACAGAATAACTAAATACATTTAAGAACAATGCCATAATATGATAAACCAAATTCAAATTGATCTAAAAAAACAAATTTACACTCTGAGGAAGGGACAAGTCCACATCCCAAATGGCACCATATTCCCTACGTTGTGCATTTACTACTTCTGACCAGACAGTAGGGTCAAAAGTAGTGCACTATATGGGAATAGGGTGCCTTTTGGGATGTGGACCAAATTGTGATCAACTTACCCTTAATCTCACTGTATAAAGTGTCCATGGTCGTTAGGAAGTGTACATTCATAAAGACATCATGAAAAGTGTACATAACAAAATTGAGTATCCGCTCTGTGAAACTCATTTGGTCTGTATACGCCAGTTCAGGGGATGGGACAGAAGAGGAGGGTGCAGGCATCTGTGCACATTGCCTCTCTATCACCATGCCGAAGGAGAACCTCAGGGAGAAAATCAGAGGCAAGTCAAGAGCATCCGCCATTAAGTCACTGCATGGGAACATCGGATCAGAAAGGACCGCATCGAACTTGGACTGTCTCAGTGAGTCCAGGAGCTCTTTGTTATTGAATAAAGATTTACACATGTTGAGCGTTAGAACATTCATTTTCTGCATTACGTCTCTGACCCACAGCCCCACCTGCAGAAAGGACGCGCTCTGAGACTCGTACATCCACCACTTTATGAAGTCATCATTGATAGCCTGCCAGTCTTGTTTTTCATAGGGTACGTCGTAAACCTTGAAGCTGAAACTCTCTGGTTTGGAGTAGTTAATGGAAGGCGAGGCAGTGGACACCAGCACTGTAACACTGTGGTTCCTCTCCACTAGCTCCTCCAGGATCACTCGCATGTTGAGCCAGTGACTGTGCTCTCCAGGAAAGACCAGCACGTTGCCACCCTGTGTGCCCAGACACTCACAGAGAAGGAGGAGGGCCACCGACAGCAGCAGCTTCACAGAAACCATCCTCTGGAGTAGACTACACAGTAGCCTCTGACACCCAGACTTCTGAGTCAACGAGATGAGATTTGGAAGGACGACCCGCCAGACTAAGTAGATAAAGACCGGAGTGGAGGTTGATGTATTCAAGGAGGCCACATGCACCCAGAGAGGAATAAGAGAATAAACCACAAAGCCTTAAAAAACAGCAGGTTTTGACTCGCATACGTCTGTGTGAGATTAACAACACTGTAAAAGAGGGAGTATTCTGTGCAGTTTCAAAGCCTATTGGTCAGAGGGTATTATGATAATTACTGTTGTGTAATTCCTGAACCTGAGACAACTCTTTGAGGTAAAAGTGCATGTTGGACAAAACAAACATATACTCTACTTGGATTTCACAGTATTCCCACAAAGCTAGAGCCACTTCTCTTCAGCTGAATTTCACAGTATTCCCACAAAGCTAGAGCCACGGTTTCTCAAAAGTATCTTAACGCTAAATTCATTGTTGGAACCTTCGTAAGAGCATCATTAAATCTCAAAGCAGTTTCCCAAAAAACATTGTTAGTAAAGCACTTGAAAACGCTAATTATTTAACGACTGCCTCATAGAGCAGCTACGTGAATCATTTACTGCCTTTTTACTGCATCACTTTATACACAGAAGAGCTCCACTAAACGTAGAATCAAGCCGTTTATCTGTCTGTCTATGACTGATATCTTGGGAACAAAGTTCACTACAAAGTTGTCTTTGAACAAGTGAAGGATAAAAATGTGATTGAGTGCATTATTATAGTATTAAGCGTTAGAATAAGTTGCCTCAGTATTTGCAGCCGTTAGGTGATCATATATCTCTAGCATCTGATCCATCGTCAGTATTGTGAAATAATCATAATGTTAATATAAGATTTGAGTGGAGAAAGCTGATCTGAGAGCTGCCCTGCTTTTCTGCCGATCATATCAGTGTTGACACATGCTCCAACTCCACACATAGGGCCCGATTCAGACTTGGGAAATGTACACCTTTCCTATGCACTTCTCAGTAGTTGGTATTCACTCCATATGGACTCCCAGGAACTTGTATGACCCAACCATTTCTACATCCATCCCCTGTATAGGAACTGCAGTCGGTTGGGCCTTGGTTCTCCTGAAGTCCACCACCATCTCCTTTGTTTTGCTGATGTTGAGCTGAAGGTGGTTCTGCTCACACCACAACACAAAGTCACTGATTGTGCTCCTGTACTCCTCCTCCTCCTCCTGCCCACCGCTGATGCACCCTACAATTGCGGAGTCATCCGAGAACTTCTGTAGGTGGCATGTTTCAGAGTTATATCTGAAGTCCGAGGTGTAGAGGGTGAACAGGAAGGGGGACACCGTTCCCTGGGGGGCCCCTGTGTTGCTCACTGCCCGTTCTGACACACAGCTCTGTAGTCGCACAAATTGTGGCCTACCAGTCAGGTAGTCTGTGACCCAGGAGACTAAGGGTGTTGAAGGCACTGGAGAAGTCAAAAAACATAACCCTCACAATGCAACCTGCGTTGTCCAGGTGAGTAGGCCCTCTGCAGAAGGTAGATGATTGCATCATCCACCCCGATGTTGTGCTGGTATGCAAACTGCAGGGGGTCCAGTGATGTACACACCAAGGGTCTGAGGTGAGAGAGGACTAACCTTTCCAGGGTCTTCATGATGTGGGATGTTAGCGCTACAGGTCTGAAGTCATTCAGGACAGTGGGGTGTGCCTTCTTGGGCACTGGGACGAGGCAGGATGTTTTCCACATCACAGGGACCCTTTCCAGGCTCAGGCTAAGTTTGAAGCGGCGCTGGAGTATTCCACAAAGTTGGTCAGCACAGACCCTAAGCACCCTTGGGATGATGCCATCATGGCCCGCCGCTTTCCCCTGATGTAGTCTCTCCAGATCTCTCTTCACTTGGTTGGTGGTGAAAGCCAGCCCAGGTGGGGAGTTGGGGGGAAGGGGGGTGTTGAAGATCAGTCCAGAGGGACCGGGGGTGGGGAGGGGGTCATTGATTGTCTCAACGGAGGTTTCGTGTGCAGAGGAGGGGTGGGACAGCCGTGAGGGTGTGTGGCCTGGGGAGCTGGAGAGGGGGTGGACAGAGCTCATATCGAACCTGTTAAAAAATTGGAGCCAGTGATATTTCTCATACCCTTCCACACCTCTCTCACCTGGCTCTGCCTCAGCTTGTCCTCCATCTTCTCCTTATACACTCTCCTTCCCGCAACTTCATCTCCCTCTGGACCCATTTCAATTTGTCCCTGTCCCCCTCCTTGAAGGCCCTCTTCTTCTCATTCAGCAGGACCTTCAGGTTGCAGGTGACCCAGGGTTTATTATTTGGGAAACAGCGTACCTTCCTGGTGGGTACAGTGTTGTCTACACAAAAATTAATATAGTCCGTTATGCAGTCAGTAAGTCCATCGATGTCCTCCCCATGAGCCTCACAGAGCACATCCCAGTCTGTTGTCTCAAAGCAGTCCTGTAGGGCCTCATTCACCTCTGGGGACCATCTCCTAATGGTCCTAGTCGTCACTGGCTGCTGTTGGACCATAGGTTTGTAGAGTGGGGTGAGGTGGACAAGGTTGTGATCCGATCTACCAAGGGGAGGGAGTGCAGTAGAGTTGTATGCATCCTTCACATTAGCATATAACAAGTCCAGAGTTGTATTATTCCTCGATGGGAGGTTGGATGGACACATGTTGGCTAGCTGGGGTTGGGGGAATGGGATGGGATGGGAGGTTGGTTGGAGAATATGAAGAAGGGGCGGCAGGTAGCCTAGTGGTTAGAGCGTTGGGCCAGTAACTCTTAACTGACTTGTCTAGTTAAATAAAGGTTCTATTAAATGTTTTTAAATAATAATATTTTGGCTGGCTGGGGTTGGGGAATGGGAGGTTGGATGGAGATATGTTGGCTGGCTGGGGTTGGGGGATGGGAGGTTGGATGGATGGAGACATGTTGGCTGGCTGGGGTTGGGGAATGGGAGGTTGGATGGATGGAGACATGTTGGCTGGCTGGGGTTGGGGGAATGGGAGGTTGGATGGATGGAGACATGTTGGCTGGCTGGGGTTGGGGGATGGGAGGTTGGATGGAGACATGTTGGCTGGCTGGGGTTGGGGAATGGGAGGTTGGATGGATGGAGACATGTTGGCTGGCTGGGGTTGGGGAATGGGAGGTTGGATGGATGGAGACATATTGGCTGGCTGGGGTTGGGGGATGGGAGGTTGGATGGATGGAGACATGTTGGCTGGCTGGGGTTGGGGAATGGGAGGTTGGATGGAGACATGTTGGCTGGCTGGGGTTGGGGGAATGGGAGGTTGGAGACATGTTGGCTGGCTGGGGTTGGGGAATGGGAGGTTGGATGGATGGAGACATGTTGGCTGGCTGGGGTTGGGGAATGGGAGGTTGGATGGATGGAGACATGTTGGCTGGCTGGGGTTGGGGAATGGGAGGTTGGATGGATGGAGACATGTTGGCTGGCTGGGGTTGGGGGAATGGGAGGTTGGATGGATGGAGACATGTTGGCTGGCTGGGGTTGGGGAATGGGAGGTTGGAGACATGTTGGCTGGCTGGGGTTGGGGAATGGGAGGTTGGATGGATGGAGACATGTTGGCTGGCTGGGGTTGGGGAATGGGAGGTTGGAGACATGTTGGCTGGCTGGGGTTGGGGAATGGGAGGTTGGATGGATGGAGACATGTTGGCTGGCTGGGGTTGGGGAATGGGAGGTTGGATGGATGGAGACATGTTGGCTGGCTGGGGTTGGGGAATGGGAGGTTGGATGGATGGAGACATGTTGGCTGGCTGGGGTTGGGGGAATGGGAGGTTGGATGGATGGAGACATGTTGGCTGGCTGGGGTTGGGAGGTTGGATGGATGGAGACATGTTGGCTGGCTGGGGTTGGGGAATGGGAGGTTGGATGGATGGAGACATGTTGGCTGGCTGGGGTTGGGAGGTTGGATGGATGGAGACATGTTGGCTGGCTGGGGTTGGGGAATGGGATGGGAGGTTGAGGGTAAAGGCCTACTAACTGATTTAGTCTAACCTAAACAAACTAAACTAGTGTTTATTCGCAGTGCTGAGCTAGTATTGTAACTGACATGTAACGTTAGCTACTGTTTCATCCCCTCTCGACTGAGGTGAATGAATCAGCTATGCTAGTACAGTAGCTACCACAGCCAGGTCAGCTCTAGCCTCTAGTTATCTGTCAGATATATATGAAGTGGTTATTATTACTATCTAACAGCGGTTGTTTGTACTGGTTTGTTTTTTAGCCTTTGTTTTGCTTCAGAAGTAAATGAACTTGACAAGCTTTCACCAGTTGATGTACCGTTAAGAGAGAGAGCTGGCCAAAGGTTAGCTATTCTTTTTGCATCAACCAAACTAGATCACAATGAAAACATTGGACAGACGATTGAAGATTGATATTCTGTAACCTAACCTATGGTCGCCATAGTAGCCTAACCTATGGTCACCATAGTAACCTAACCTATGGTCGCCATAGTAGCCTAACCTATGGTCACCATAGTAACCTAACCTATGGTCGCCATAGTAGCCTAACCTATGGTCACCATAGTAACCTAACCTATGGTCGCCATAGTAGCCTAACCTATGGTCACCATAGTAACCTAACCTATGGTCACCATAGTAACCTAACCTATAGTCACCATACTAGCCTAACCTATGGTCACCATAGTAACCTAACCTATGGTCGCCATAGTAACCTAACATATGGTCACCATAGTAACCTAACCTATGGTCGCCATAGTAGCCTAACCTATGGTCACCATAGTAACCTAACCTATGGTCGCCATAGTAGCCTAACCTATGGTCGCCATAGTAACCTAACCTATGGTCACCATAGTAACCTAACCTATGGTCACCATAGTAGCCTAACCTATGGTCGCCATAGTAGCCTAACCTATGGTCGCCATAGTAGCCTAACCTATGGTCGCCATAGTAGCCTAACCTATGGTCACCATAGTAGCCTAACCTATGGTCACCATAGTAGCCTAACCTATGGTCACCATAGTAACCTAACCTATGGTCGCCATAGTAACCTAACATATGGTCACCATAGTAACCTAACCTATGGTCACCATAGTAGCCTAACCTATGGTCACCAAAGTAGCCTAACCTATGGTCACCATAGTAGCCTAACCTATGGTCACCATAGTAACCTAACCTATGGTCACCATAGTAGCCTAACCTATGGTCACCATAGTAACCTAACCTATGTGCATCATGGGTAAAGTCAGTTATGTCTTGATATTCTTTTTTGAGAGCAGAGGCTTCTTCCTTCCTGGAAGGAAGGCCAAGGTTATGCAGTCTCTTTCTGACAGTGTACCCATTCACTTCGACATTGATACTAACTGACTTGCCAAAACTATAGTTTGTTAACATGAAATCTGTGGAGTGGTTGAAAAAGGAGTTCAAATGACTTCAACGTAAGTGTATGTAAACTTCCGACTTCAACTGTATATTATTATTCTATATTTATTTAACCTTTATTGAACTAGGCAAGTCAGTTAAGAACAAATTCTTATTTACAATGACGGTCTACACCGGCCAAACTCGGACAACGCCAGACCAATTGTGCGCCACCCTGTGTGTGCCTTAGACCACTGTGCCACTTGGGAGTGTAGCTACAACGTTGGCTACCAGTGCATGGGCCCAGCACAGCAGATCAACATTCATGGAATAAAGAGAGTCTTAGAACACTGTTATAACGAGCACTGATGAAAAAGACAGCAAGCTGGATAATTATGGTCATAGATCGAACATAAGTGAATGGCATTTTAACTTACCAAAGGTAGTTTGTCTTTGTAGCTTCCTCTCTGTCAGTGAAGTTGTTTACCATTAGTCACTATGATGTTACATTTCCACCTGCTGGTCTGGAATATAAATGGCATTCTGTGAGAGTAATGCCAGTAGTAGGTATACAGACTCATAATGCCACATAAGACATACAGCAAGGGGAGTGACTCATAATCCCACATAGACATACAGCAAGGGATGTCACTCATAATGCCTCAGACATACAGCAAGGGGAGTGACTCATAATCCCACATAGACATACAGAGAATTCAATAACTCTACCATGTGGAACACGTATCAATTCGAAACCTCATTGCATTTCAACATGTTGGTAAGATAAAACACAGACACAGAGAATTGATTCACTTTTCAATCAAACCTGCCTCAATACACATAATAGATTATAGAGTTAATGAAAAAGATAAAGCAACACTTTGCCAGGTTGCCAGGGGTGAGAACAGTTTATTAGAAATATAAAGCAACACTTTGCCAGGTTGCCAGGGGTGAGAACAGTTTATTTGGTGTTCAATGGAGAGTGGCGATATCTAAAGAGTCACATTTTTGCGGTCAAATGTCACAAAACATATATATGTAAAGTGTGAATATTACTGAAAAGGTTGGCCCACATGAAGACAACAGGAGGTGTCCTTCTACCTCTAGGGCCCACCACATAACAGAACAGCAGCATGGAAAACATGGTAGAAAATGAAATAACCAAACATTGAAAAGAGTTCGACCAGTAAACATAACATGATAACGACACACGTTTGAATCAGTCTAGCTCTAAAAATCCAGGTAAATGTGACATATTTAGCACTGAGATTGAGACTGAGATTATTTCAAAACAAAATCCCAAACTAAGTCACGTATAAAATGTAAAAAGTATAGTGTGTAGTTGTAAGAGAGATGTGTCTGGTTGTAGTGTGTAGTGATAAGAGATGTGTCTGGTTGTAGTGTGTAGTGATAAGAGATGTGTCTGGTTGTAGTGTGCAGTGATAAGAGATGTGTCTGGTTGTAGTGTGCAGTGGTAAGAGAGATGTGTCTGGTTGTAGTGTGTAGTGATAAGAGATGTGTCTGGTTGTAGTGTGCAGTGGTAAGAGAGATGTGTCTGGTTGTAGTGTGTAGTGATAAGAGATGTGTCTGGTTGTAGTGTGTAGTGGTAGTGTGTAGTGGTAAGAGAGATGTGTCTGATTGTAGTGTGCAGTGGTAAGAGAGATGTGTCTGGTTGTAGTGTGTAGTGGTAAGAGAGATGTGTCTGGTTGTAGTGTGTAGTGGTAGTGTGTAGTGGTAAGAGAGATGTGTCTGGTTGTAGTGTGTAGTGGTAAGAGAGATGTGTCTGGTTGTAGGTTCTCTTCCTGAATTATTGCAGTGACATCATCCAGACAGAATATAAAGTAATTCCAAATCAATTTCACCTCCCTAAAAACAATCTATGGTGGAGGTTTTGACACAATTAGACAGACATCTCATTACAACTAATGACCCTATGTATCAATATAATCATGTATACACTGAGTGTAGAAAACATTAAGAACACCTGCTGTTTCCATGACAGACTGACCAGGTGAATCCAGGTGAAAGCTATGATCTCTTACTGATGTCACTTGTTAAATCCACTTCAATCAGTGTAGATGAAGGGGAGGAGACAGGATAAAGAAGGATTGTTAAGCCTTGAGACATGGATTGTGTGTGTGCTATTCAGAGAGTGAATGGGCAAGACAACATATTTAAGTGCCTTTGAACAGGGTATGGTAGTAGGTGCCAGGTGCACTGGTTTGTGTCAAGAACTGCAACGCTGCTGGGTTTTTCACGCTCAACAGTTTCCCTGTGTGTATCAAGAATGGCCCACCCAAAGGACATCCAGACAACTTGACTCAACTGTTGGAGTTAACATGGGCCAGCATCCCTGCGGAACGCTTTCGACACCTTGTAGTCCATGCCACGACTTATTGAGGCTGTTCTGAGGGCAAAGGGGGTGTGACTCAATATTAGGAAGGTGTTCTTAATGTTTTGTTCAGTGTATATCTGATGTATATCACCTTTTTCAAAAAGGTCACTCATTTAAGAACTGCCATTTGCGTTTGTAAGCCATATCATGAGATTAAATTCTAAATGCTTCAAAGGTACAGCAATAAGAGCATCCTTAAAGGCACCCTATCCACTAGTGCACTATAAAGGGAATAGGGCGCAAGAGACATGAATAAGAACATACAATTCCAAATGACATACAGACACAGATCAACACACTCAGATGTCTAGGATCACAGGCTTCGTCCCAAATGGCACCCTAGTCACTGCTTTTGTCCAGGGTCCATAGGGCTCTAACTCTCCCATAGGGCTCTCATTATCCCATAGGGCTCTCTCTTTCCCATAGGGCTCTGGTCAAAAGTAGTGCACTATATACAGTGGGGAGAACAAGTATTTGATACACTGCCGATTTTGCAGGTTTTCCTACTTACAAAGCATGTAGAGGTCTGTAATTTTTATCATAGGTACACTTCAACTGTGAGAGACGGAATCTAAAACAAAAATCCAGAAAATCACATTGTATGATTTTTAAATATTTAATTTGCATTTTATTGCATGACATAAGTATTTGATCACCTACCAACCAGTAAGAATTCCGGCTCTCACAGACCTGTTAGTTTTTCTTTAAGAAGCCCTCCTGTTCTCCACTCATTACCTGTATTAACTGCACCTGTTTGAACTCATTACCTGTATAAAAGACACCTGTCCACACACTCAATCAAACAGACTCCAACCTCTCCACAATGGCCAAGACCAGAGAGCTGTGTAAGGACATCAGGGATAAAATTGTAGACCTGCACAAGGCTGGGATGGGCTACAGGACAATAGGCAAGCAGCTTGGTGAGAAGGCAACAACTGTTGGCGCAATTATTAGAAAATGGAAGAAGTTCAAGATGACGGTCAATCTCCCTCGGGTCTGGGGCACCATGCAAGATCTCACCTCGTGGGGCATCAATGATCATGAGGAAGGTGAGGGATCAGCCCAGAACTACACGGCAGGACCTGGTCAATGACCTGAAGAGAGCTGGGACCACAGTCTCAAAGAAAACCATTAGTAACACACTACGCCGTCATGGATTAAAATCCTGCAGCGCACGCAAGGTCCCCCTGCTCAAGCCAGTGCAAGCCAGGCCCGTCTGAAGTTTGCCAATGACCATCTGGATGATCCAGAGGAGGAATGGGAGAAGGTCATGTGGTCTGAGGAGACAAAAATATAGCTTTTTGGTCTAAACTCCACTCGCCGTGTTTGGAGGAAGAAGAAGGATGAGTACAACCCCAAGAACACCATCCCAACCATGAAGCATGGAGGTGGAAACATCATTCGTTGGGGATGCTTTTCTGCAAAGGGGACAGGACGACTGCACCGTATTGAGGGGAGGATGGATGGGGCCATGTATCGCGAGATCTTGGCCAACAACCTCCTTCCCTCAGTAAGAGCATTGAAGATGGGTCGTGGCTGGGTCTTCCAGCATGACAACGACCCGAAACACACAGCCAGGGCAACTAAGGAGTGGCTCCGTAAGAAGCATCTCAAGGTCCTGGAGTGGCCTAGCCAGTCTCCAGACCTGAACCCAATAGAAACTCTTTGGAGGGAGCTGAAAGTCTGTATTGCCCAGCGACAGCCCCGAAACCTGAAGGTCTGTATGGAGGAGTGGGCCAAAATCCCTGCTGCAGTGTGTGAAAACCTGGTCAAGAACTACAGGAAACGTATGATCTCTGTAATTGCAAACAAAGGTTTCTGTACCAAATATTAAGTTCTGCTTTTCTGATGTATCAAATACTTAAATAAAATAAATAATCAATAAAATGCAAATGAATTACTTAAAAATCATACAATGTGATTTTCTGGATTTTTGTTTTAGATTCCGTCACTCACAGTTGAAGAGTACCTATGATACAAATTACAGACTTCTACATACTTTGTAAGTGGGAAAACCTGCAAAATCGGCAGTGTATCAAATACTTGTTCTCCCCACTGTAGGTAGTAGGGTGTGATTTGGGACTCCTACACAGCGTCACACTCAGCCTGGTCCACAACTAACAGAACACAGCAGAACTACATATCATACAGTATCACGCCCTGTGCAACAGCCCTCCATCATTTATGGAAAATCAAGCCTACTTCAGGTTCTGTATTTAGTGCAAACCAGAAGTTTTGATCTGACAAGATATTGTTCAGTAGCATACTGAAGAAACTGAGGGTTCAAACCAAACGACACTGCCATAGTCACACACACACACACACACACACACACACACACACACACACACACACACACACACACACACACACACACACACACACACACACACACACACAGAGAGAAATATAGGAGTCAATATAGAGCTGTTAAGTAATCAAAAGGGTTTCTCGTCATGCCAACACACCTTCACACTTCAGAGAGAGACAGAATAACTCAGCATTGATTAAACGTCTAGCATTCCTGATTCATAATGAGAATCATATGGGTGTTGGATCCCCTAAGAGATCTGGAACATGGTTAAGAGGGTACTGCAGCTGGGTTATTGTTGTTCCTGGAGAGCTACCCTCCTGGAGGTTTTCACTCCAACCCATGATTCAGCTTTTCAATAGTTTATTTTAAGAATCAGGTACACTAGATTGGAGTTAGTGGACACATGCAGGACGGTAGCTCTCCAGGAACAGAGGCTTGGAGGGCTTGATGCTTGACCATTCCTCTAAGGGTCTGGAGCTGCTTGGTTAAAATGCGAGGAGCGAAGGCGAGGCTTATTTTGTTCCTCCAAGGCTCAGTGTCTCTCATTACTCGCAGTATATCTGCGGCGGGCAGCTCGGTTGACTGACAGATCAGAAACAGGAAGGGGTTGTACTTGCACAGGAAGGAGGAAGTCAGAGGAGCGAGTTCAGTTCATCATTGGTTGAGTCCAAAATGGCAGCCTAATCCCTTTACTTTTGACCAGAGCCCGCATAGAGCAACAGTACTGCACTACGTAGAGGATAGTGTGCTGTTTCAGATACAGCTAGTGAGTGTGGGCTACTGGGCCATGCTGTTGAGGCTGCTGTTGGATCCTCCCAGGCCGTTCTCGGTCTTCTGGAAACTCTTGACTGCACTGGGGACCTGCATCCCTGTACTAAGGCTCAGTCCTCCACACCATACCTGGAACAACACAACACACATTGTAAGAACACTATCATCGTCATCATCGTACACTGAGGAGTTATAAGACACATGCCAGGAAACTGCTGCCACTTTATGGCAACATTAACAGGGCTATGGACTGAGCACAGGCTTAAAAACATGATGCCTGCACATATCCAGTAGATTTCACAGATATATAGGATAACACGTGAAGAGGTCAAGTATCCTCACAGTCACAGTCACATTGGCAATGACAAACTGAACGACTAAAAAGCAAAGCTGAAAAGATGTGTTTTAAATATGTCCACAGTTTCTCTGCCAGGCTATTCCAGAGGCTGGGGACATAGTAACTTATTGCTGCCTCTCCATGCCTCTTGGTCCCAGGCTTTAGAAGAGTTAAAAGGCCAGTACCAGAGGACCTGAGGGACATACTGGGTCCATAACTTAAAAGCATGTCTGACATGTATTGAGGTGCACAATAGTGGATTGATTTAAAAACCAATAGAAGCCAGTGCAGAGACCTTAAAACCAGTGTAATGTGTGACACAGACATAGATTGTCACTGGACTCGTCAGTTGATTCCCTGAAGTACTGGCTGTTGTTGAACTACAATATATACCATGCTTAGCTGGATTTTCTGGGCTCAGAAGTATACCATTCATTTCCTTCCTGCAATGTTCATTCAACTTCATCTATGTAGTTTCAGTGTCCTAATAGTCATGAAACAAACTTTGATACAGGACTCTGGTGGGTAACGATTTACTGTGACTACATATCACAATTATTACACATCTATAAGCATTTCATGAACGGTGAACAACCGCATTATTAAAGGTTCATTAAATATATCCATAGAGCATTATGTCATGCTATGCAAGTGCTCATAATTAGTGATCTTAATAGATGCATCATTACCATGACAGCGTAGTGTCATCATTCTGGCTTCTCAAAAGTGTGCCTCTGTCATAGCAGTGTTAGTTAATATGCTGATATATAGCCTGTACCAGCCCCATTTCCTCCACCAGCCGGTAGAGGCCAGTGTAGAGGCCAGTGTAGAAGCCAGTGTAGAGGCCAGTGTAGAAGCCAGTGTAGAGGCCAGTGTAGAAGCCAGTGTAGAGGCCAGTGTAGAGGCCAGTGTCTTACCTTCTCTTCTCACTGAGGTCAATGGTACAGTATGATCCCCACAGGGTTGAATTCTCAGGGGACATTTTACAGATCAAATCGTGTAGTTGACAGTCATATTTAGTCTGACTAATCAGGCTGTAATACACAATTCACTGGTATATACAGCCTGAGACATTTGTATGCACAATTATGTAAACATTCCTTACAAGCCAGAATGTTTTGGAGTTAGATAAACTAGGATTTTTCGGCAGGGACAGATACAGGATGGTTCCCTCCACAACTCAACCTTCACTCAAGATCAAAACTTCAAACCTACATCCTACTTTTTGGACAATATTTACCTGGAAAATTATATCAAGGATTTAATTTCCCCAAGCTCTGGCAATCAAAGTCCTGAGATGCTGGAATCTGATACAACTTCAACAAGCACTATTTGTTACACATGCTTTTGGCCTCCCATCCCATTCTAACCACCTCCCGCCGGCTTTGTATTCATGTTACCTGATGAAATTGTTGTACAATATGATCTTGTTTCCATCTGATGCACATTCAGATGTCATACATCAGAACTGCAGAGCTCTCCCTGTCCTCTGCCGTGCCTTGATTGTATTACTGTTGATGATATCTGGTAATATGCATGTACACCCTGGCCCATCTACTGTTGCTACTGTTGCTAGCCCCAGCTCTGATATCTGCTTCACTGATTTCCTCTCTCGTAAAAGCCTGGGTTTTCTGCACGTTAACACTAGAAGCTTATTACCTAAAATGGATCAATTGAAAGTGTGGGTTCACAGCTCCAATCCAGATGTGTTGGTCGTTACTGAGACGTGGTTAAGGAAGAGTGTTTTGAATACTGATGTTAACCTTTCTGGTTATAACCTTTTTCGGCAAGACAGATCTTCCAAAGGTGGGGGAGTGGCAATTCTTACCAAGGATCACCTTCAGTGCTCGGTTGTCTCCACCAAGTCTGTCCCCAAACAATTTGATTTGCTGGTTTTAAGTATTAAACTTTCAAATAGCTCTTTGTTGACTGTTGCTGGGTGCTGTCGTCCTCCATCAGCACCGGCCTGTACCCTACCTTCCCTAAGCTCTCTCTTGGCCCCTTACACTAAGTCTGAATTTGTCTTGCTAGGTGACCTAAACTGGGACATGCTTAAACCACCTGACCAAGTCCTAAAGCAAGACCAACTCCCTAAATCTTTTTCTGATTAATACCAATCCCACAAGGTAGGTGTCACGGTGCGCATTAATGGGACGGTAAACGGAGCGCTGGTGAAGTGTCATCCTTTTATTTAATGAGCTGTTCTCACGAGGCATTAAATTAAAAGGAGAGTATAACAAAAATATAACTATACACAAAACACGGTGACTTACTGTGGCTGCTGGCAGTGCAGACAAACACAATGAACAATGATCCACACACAGGTGGCTGTGTGTGGTGACTAAATACTATCCCCAATCAGAGACAACGCTATACAGCTGTCTCTGATTGGGGATGATAATCTCCCTAATAGTGTGTGAGAGCTTGGTTGTGTGCCTCTCTCCTCCCCTAGGTGGGAGTAAGAGGCCTTACCACAACCAAGCCCTCACAGTACCCCCCCCCTAAGGTGCGGACTCCCGACCGCACACATACAATCCCCCCTCTCCTGAAAGAAAAAATGTCCAAAACTAGGGGGGACATGGCGGGGTACTGAGGTGGTTGCTGGTGGGGGCTCCGGTTCCGGTTCCGGGCGTGGCACAGGCTGTGAGAGTAGCTTTCCTCCTACCTCTCCGTTGCACGCCTGGTCCGGTCCGGACCCCGGCGCGGTGGTTCCCCCCCTCAGTACTCCCGCCATTCACCAAGTCCTGTCTGGACCCTGGTGCGGGAGCCCTCGACCCTGGAGAGGGGCTGACAACCGGCCCCGGACTGGGCACCGGTGGAGCGGACTGCTCCGTCACTGGAGCGACGTAGACGACCGGCCCCGGTGGAGCGGACTGCTCCGGCACTGGAGCGAAGCAGACGACCGGCCCTGGACTGGGCACCGGTGGAGGAGGCTCCAGGCCTTGAGCTGTGGCTGGAGGCTCCGGGCTGCTGACCTTCGCTGGAGGTGGCGGAACGCTGACCTTCGCTGGAGGTGGCGGAACGCTGACCTTCGCTGGAGGTGGCGGAACGCTGACCTTCGCTGGAGGTGGCGGGGCGCTGATCTTCGCTGGAGGTGGCGGGGCGCTGACCTTCGCTGGAGGTGGCGGGGCGCTGACCTTCGCCGGAGGTGGCGTGGCGCTGACCTTCGCCGGAGGTGGCGTGGCGCTGACCTTCGCCGGAGGTGGCGTGGCGCTGACCTTCGCTGGAGGCCTCGGGCTGCTGACCTTCACTGGAGGCCTCGGGCTGCTGACCTTCACTGGAGGCCTCGGGCTGCTGACCTTTACTGGAGGCCTCGGGCTGCTGACCCTCACTGGAGGCCTCGGGCTGCTGACCTTCACTGGAGGCCTCGGGCTGCTGACCTTCACTGGAGGCCTCGGGCTGCTGACCTTCACTGGAGGCCTCGGGCTGCTGACCTTCACTGGAGGCCTCGGGCTGCTGACCTTCACTGGAGGCCTCGGGCTGCTGACCTTCTCTGGAGGCCTCGGGCTGTTGACCTTCTCTGGGGGTCTCGGGCTGCTGACCTTCTCCGGAGGTCTCGGGCTGCTGACCTTCACAGGAGGCCTCGGGCTGCTGACCTTCTCCGGAGGTCTTGGGCTGCTGACCTTCTCCGGAGGTCTCGGGCTGCTGACCTTCACAGGAGGCCTCAGGCTGCTGACCTTTACAGGAGACCTCAGGCTGCTGACCGTCACAGGAGGCCTCGGGCTGCTGACCTTCTCCGGAGACCTCAGGCTGGATGCCGTGCCCACCCTGGGCACCGACGCAGAGGTGGTCTTCAGCCCTGCAGCTGGTCTGGCTGTCGGCCCCAGACTGGGCACCGACACGCTATGGAGCTCCTGCTCCACAGCGGGACTGAACGTCGTGCCCACCCTGGGCACCGACGCAGAGATGGTTCCCAGCCCTCTGGTGGGGCTGGCTGTCGGCCCCAGACTGGGCACCGACACGCTATGGAGCTCCTGCTCCACAGCGGGGCTGAACGTCGTGCCCACCCTGGGCACCGACGCAGAGATGGTTTCCAGCCCTCTGGTTGGGCTGGCTGTCGGCCCCAGACTGGGCACCGACGCGCTATGGAGCTCCTGCTCCACAGCGGGGCTGAACGTCGTGCCCACCCTGGGCACCGACGCAGAGAGGGTTTCCAGCCCTGTAGTTGGGCTGGCTGTCGGCCCCAGACTGGGCACCGACACGCTATGGAGCTCCTGCTCCACAGCGGGGCTGAACGTCGTGCCCACCCTGGGCACCGACGCAGAGAGGGTTTCCAGCCTTGTAGTTGGGCTGGCTGTCGGTCCCAGACTGGGCACCGACACGCTATGGAGCTCCTGCTCCACAGCGGGGCTGAACGTCGTGCCCACCCTGGGCACCGACGCAGAGAGGGTTTCCAGCCCTGTAGTTGGGCTGGCTGTCGGCCCCAGACTGGGCACCGACGCGCTATGGAGCTCCTGCTCCACAGCGGGGCTGAACGTCGTGCCCACTCTGGGCACCGACGCAGAGATGGTCTCCAACCACAGAGCTGTGCTGGCGACCGTCGTTGTAGCCTCCGTGCGAGGAGTAGGCACGGGGCGTACAGGACTGGGGAAATGCACCAGTGGTCTGATGCGAGGCGCTGGCACGGGTCGCGCCGGGCTGGGGAAACGCACCGTTGGGTTGTTGCGTTTAGCTGGCACGGGTCGCGCCGGGCTGGGGAAACGCACCGTTTGGCTGGTGCGCGGAGCAGGCGCGGGCCGTACCGGGCTGGGGAAACGCACCGTTGGCTGGGTGCGTTTAGCTGGTACGGGTCGCACCGGGCTAGTGTTGCGCACCGATGGTTTGGTGCGCTGAGTCGGTCTCCTCCTCCTCCGACTCTGGACCGGCGCTGGAGGCACCGGACTGGGAACTGGCGCTGGAGCACGACTGTCCCTGTCGTGCCTACTCCACCGCCAATCCCCATCCTGTGAGAGTTCTTCCGGGAACCCCCACGAGTGAGGGAACAGAAGCACATCGTCGTCGTCTTCCTCCGACTCCTCTCTGTACTCCTGCTCCCATGGCTGTAGGGGCTCCTCCTGGAACCCCCACGAGTGCAGTGGTCGGGGCTCTTCTCCCTCGATCCCCGACCACCCCCATAGCCCCCCCCCAAAATCGGTTTGGGGGGTTTTCTGGGCTCCAGGCTGGTCCTCAACTCTAGCCCGGTGACGTGTCCTCCGTCTCCGGCGCCTCGGCTGCTCCGGACCCCAGCCTTCCTCCACCGAGCGATAATAGGAGTGTTCCTCCTCAGTAATTTTCCCCATACCGAGGAGGATATCTCCTAATGTAATCCCCCGTTGCGTCCCAGGGTGGTGGATCATTCTGTCACGGTGCGCATTAATGGGACGGTAAACGGAGCGCTGGTGAAGTGTCATCCTTTTATTTAATGAGCTGTTCTCACGAGGCATTAAATTAAAAGGAGAGTATAACAAAAATATAACTATACACAAAGAACGGTGACTTACTGTGGCTGCTGGCAGTGCAGACAAACACAATGAACAATGATCCACACACAGGTGGCTGTGTGTGGTGACTAAATACTATCCCCAATCAGAGACAACGCTATACAGCTGTCTCTGATTGGGGATGATAATCTCCCTAATAGTGTGTGAGAGCTTGGTTGTGTGCCTCTCTCCTCCCCTAGGTGGGAGTAAGAGGCCTTACCACAACCAAGCCCTCACAGTAGGACTCCAAACACCCAGAAAAGGCTACTCTTCTTGATGTTATCCTCACAAATAATCCTGAGAGGTATCAGTCTGGTGTTTTCTGTAATGACCTTATTGATCACTGTTTTACAGCCTGTGTTTGTAATGGCTGCTCAGTGAAACGACCTGTCCTGATTTGTCATAGACGCTTGCTAAAAAACTTTAATGAGCAAGCCTTCTTTCATGAACTGGCTTCTGTAAAATGGAATAGAATCAGCTTGATCCCCTCTGTCGAAGACGCTTGGACTTTCTTTTTTTATATTTTCAGTGGAATTGTTAACAAATATGCCCCCATAAAGAAAATGAGAATTAAAAACAGGTTCAGCCCCTGGTTCGACCGTGATCTTGCTGTTTCTCCACCTCAAGAATTGCATTTGGCGAAAGGCCCGGCACACGCTTACTCAGGCTGACTGGCTCTCGTTCAGGCAAATGAGAAATAAGTGCACTCAGGCTGGAAGGCCAAAGTTAGTTACTTTAAGGAAGTTATCTTTCTCTGGGTCTAACCCCAAGAAGTTCTGGAAAACGGTTAAAGACCTGGAGAATAAACCCTCCTCCTCACAGCTGCCCAACTTTGTCCCTTAAAGTTGATGATGTGGTTGTTCCTGACAAGAAGCACATGGCTGAGCTCTTTAATCAACACTTCATTAAGTCAGGATTCCTATTTGACTCAGCCATGCCTCCTTGCCAGTCCAACATTTCCTCATCTGCCACCCCTTCTAATGCAACTATCCCTGATGCTTCTCCCTCTTTTTCCCCCAGAGGCAGTTACTGAGTCCCAGGTACTAAAGGAGCTCCTGAAACTTGACCCCAAAAAACCATCTGGGTCAGATGGTTTAGACCCTTTCTTCTTTAAGGTTGCTGCCCCTATCATCACCAAGCCTATCTCCAACCTTTTTAACCTGTCTCTCCGTTCTGGGGAGGTTCCCATTGCTTGGAAGGCAGCCAGCTGATCCTAACTGTTAGAGGCCTATTTCTATTTTGCCCTGTTTATCAAAAGTGTTGGAAAAACTTGTCAATAATCAACTGACTGGGTTTCTTGATGTCTATAGCATTATCTCTGGTATGCAATCTGGTTTCCGCTCAGGTTATGGATGTGTTACTGCAACCTTAAAGGTCCTCAATGATGTCACCACTGCCCTTGATTCTAAGCAATGTTGTGCTGCTATTTTTATTGACTTGGCCAAAGCTTTTGATACGGTAGACCATTCCATTCTTGTGGGACGGCTAAGGAGTATTGGTGTCTCTGAGGGGTCTTTGGCCTGGTTTGCTAACTACATCTCTCAAAGTGTGTAGTGTATAAAGTCAGAAAATCTGCTGTCTCAGCCACTGCCTTTAACCAAGGGTGTACCCCAAGGCTCAATCCTAGGCCCCACGCTCTTCTCAATTTACATTAACAACATAGCTCAGGCAGCAGGAAGCTCTCTCATCCATTTATATGCAGATGATACAGTCTTATCCTCAGTTGGCCCCTCCCCGGATTTTGTGTTAAATGCTCTACAACAAATCTTTCTTAGTGTCCAACAAGCTTTCTCTACCCTTAACCTTGTTCTGAACACCTCCAAAACAAAGGTCATGTGGTTTGGTAAGAAGAATGCCCCTCTCCCCACAGGTGTGATTACTACCTCTGAGGGTTTAGAGCTTGAGGTTGTCACCTCATACAAGTACTTGAGAGTATGGCTAGACGGTACACTGTCCTTCTCTCAGCACATATCAAAGCTGCAGGCTAAAGTTAAATCTAGACTTGGTTTCCTCTATCGTAATCGCTCCTCTTTCACCCCAGCTGCCAAACTAACCCTGATTCAGATGACCATCCTACCCATGCTAGATTACGGAGACATAATTTATAGATCGGCAGGTAAGAGTGTTCTCCAGTGGCTAGATGTTCTCCACCATTCGGCCATCAGATTAGCCACCAATGCTCCTTATAGGACACATCACTGTACTCTATACTCCTCTGTAAACTGGTCATCTCTGTATACCCGTCACAAGACCCACTGGTTGATGCTTATTTATAAAACCCTCTTAGGCCTCACTCCCCCCTATCTGAGATATCTACTGCAGTCCTCATCCTCCACATACAACACCCGTTCTGCCAGTCACATTCTGTTAAAGGTCCCCAAAGCACACACATCCCTGGGTCGCTCGTCTTTTCAGTTCGCTGCAGCTAGCGACTGGAACGAGCTGCAACAAACACTCAAACTGGACAGTTTTATCTCAATCTCTTCATTCAAAGACTCAATCATGGACTCTTACTGACAGTTGTGGCTGCTTTGCGTGATGTATTGTCATCTCTACCTTCTTGCCCTTTGTGCTGTTGTCTGTGCCCAATAATGTTTGTACCATGTTTTGTGCTGCTACCATGTTGTGTTGCTACCATGTTGTGTTGCTACCATGTGGTTGTCATGTTGCTACCATGTTGTTGTCATGTTGTGTTGCTACCATGTTGTTGTCATGTTGTGTTGCTACCATGCTGTGTTGTCATGTTGTGTTGCTACCATGCTGTGTTGTCATGTGTTGCTGCCTTGCTGTGTTGTCATGTTGTGTTGCTGCCTTGCTGTGTTGTTGTCTTAGGTCTCTCTTTATGTAGTGTTGTTTTGTCTCTCTTGTCATGATGTGTGTTTGGTCCTATATTTATATTGTATTTATTTATATATTTAATCCCAGCCCCCGTCCCTGTAGGTCTTTTGCCTTTTGGTAGGCCGTCATTGTAAATAAGAATTTGTTCTTAACTGACTTGCCTAGTTAAATAAAGGTTAAATAAATACAAATAATTTTGTAAAATGTATTGACTGAGTTGGAAAATGTGTTGACATAGAGTACCACAGTACGAGTCATAATACCCATAACACCTAGCGGTCAAACAGGGAAATGGTTACAATCGTTTTTCCACAATTCTTTTTTCCCATAGGGGATTTTAGAAACACTTTAAATAATGGCTGTGTTTTGTGTAGGCTTAACCTGGCATGACGTTTTGATAACCATGTAAATCTCTCTCGGACAAGGTGTCTTTTATCAATATTTGCCTGCATTTACCCTCAACAAATGAAATGCTATCATAAAGAACTACAAATGCCATGATGATCTCGACGAGACAAAGGTAAGAATCTCTGGATTAACTATCTACTGTTAGCTAAATGCAGTATTTAATAAATCTGACAGAACTTACCATGAAGGCTGGTACTACAGGTTGGCTAAACTTAGCCTTGAACGTGTGGATCAACTGCTTGGTTTCAGCGTTGTAGAAGGACAGTTGTCCTGAGGAAGAGAAAACAGTATTTAGACCAAAGCAAACTTCTGTATCCTTCACTTGTTCAAGCACAGCCTACGTCCCAAATGGTAGCATATTCCCTACATAGTGCACTACCGCTATGGGCCCTGGTCAAAAGTAGTGCACTATGAAGGGAGAAAACGAACTACTGTACAGAGAGCATGATTAAAAGAGTCATCTGATCCTCTGGGAAGTAGAACAGCCTTGTTTGTAGTCGTTCAGACTACAGTCATTCCCTGCGGGATGGA
Organism: Thymallus thymallus; assembly: GCA_023634145.1. Lineage (NCBI taxonomy): Eukaryota > Metazoa > Chordata > Actinopteri > Salmoniformes > Salmonidae > Thymallus > Thymallus thymallus. The sequence goes on along the minus strand of CM042390.1, from coordinate 41,961,916 downwards.
GGGCCGGTTTGTAGTCGTTCAGACTACAGTCATTCCCTGGGGGATGGAGGGCCGGTTTGTAGTCGTCCAGTCACAGAGCAGATCACGTGATCTGTTGTCGAACACATGATGACGCTCGATAGCTGATGTATCGTCCAATCATGGGGCAGATGCAAGTCATGGACCGCCCTTGCCTGGAAATTAGTCTCTCGTTCATCCCATGACGATTGTGCTTTCAGCACAACTAGGGGCGGCAGGAAGCCTAGTGGTTAGAGCGTTGGGCCAGTAACCAAAAGGTCGCTGGTTCGAATACCCGAGCCGACAAGGTGAAAAACCTGTCGATGTGTCCTTGAGCCTAATTTGCTCCAGGGGCTGAATTTGCCCCCCCAAAAAACATAAATTACATTAACTATATAATTATTAATATACGCCTCCTGTATGATAGCTAGCAGATTATATAGCTAGCAGATTATATTAGCAGATTATATAGCTAGCAGATTATATAGCTAGCAGATTATATAGCTAGCAGATTATATTAGCAGATTATATAGCTAGCAGATTATATAGCTAGCAGATTATATAGCTAGCAGATTATATTAGCAGATTATATAGCTAGCAGATTATATTAGCAGATTATATAGCTAGCAGATTATATAGCTAGCAGATTATATAGCCTGCCTAGCTGGAATTTATGAAGAAATTCTATTTGTTTTATTTCAACAATTTCCAAAAGCTAACCAAACAAAAACATCATTAATTTTACGAGACGTGTTTAGACAAACTAGACACTAATGTACTTGTCCTCTTGCTCAGTTGTGCACCGGGGCCTCCCACTCCTCTTTCTATTCTGGTTAGAGACAGTTTGCGCTGTTCTGTGAAGGGAGTAAACTCAAACCTTCAAACTCAACTGTGGACCTACTTATCTATATAACCTTCAAACTCAACTGTGGACCTACTTATCTATATAACCTTCAAACTCAACTGTGGACCTACTTATCTATATAACCTTCAAACTCAACTGTGGACCTACTTATCTATATAACCTTCAAACTCAACTGTGGACCTACTTATCTATATAACCTTCAAACTCAACTGTGGACCTACTTATCTATATAACCTTCAAACTCAACTGTGGACCTACTTATTTATATAACCTTCAAACTCAACTGTGGACCTACTTATCTATATAACCTTCAAACTCAACTGTGGACCTACTTATCTATATAACCTTCAAACTCAACTGTGGACCTACTTATCTATATAACCTTCAAACTCAACTGTGGACCTCCAAGCCAGTTCCACTGTGTTTTGTCATTGCTCCCCTCTAACCAGGGACTGATTTATACCTGGGACACCAGGTAGGTGCAATTAATGATCAGGTAGAACAGAAAACCAGCTCTGAACCTCATAGTGTAAGAGTTGAACACCCTATGAACCCACCTGAGTCCAGGTCACAGAAGACTCCGATGCGGTCAGGTACGGTGCCGTCCAGATTCTTGGCCTTGTTGTTGTGCTTGGCAGCGAAGGAGGTCTGCAGCCAGTTGTTGATGTGGATACACCACGTAGTGTTGGTCTTACCCAGCTGGTCAAACTTGCCCAGGTTCCTGTAGGAGACCCCAACACTGTAGGACTTACAGTCTTTAAGGGCTTTCACCTCCCAGTAGTGTTGACCACAGTCTATACTGGTATCACCTGGGGGGAGATTATAGATTAAAGTCATTAAAACTCATTTTTCAACCACTCCACAGATTTCATGTTAACAAACTATAGTTTTGTCAAGTCGGTTAGGACATCTACTTTGTGCATGACACAAGTCATTCTTCCAACAATTGTTTACATTATCACAATTCCAGTGGGTCAGAAGTTTACATACACTAAGTTGACTGTGCCTATAAACAGCTTAGAAAATTCCAGAAAATGATGTCATGGCTTTAGAAGCTTATGATAGGCTAATTGACATCATTTGAGTCAATTGGAGGTGTACCTGTGGATGTATTTCAAGGCCTACCTTCAAACTCAGTGCCACTTTGCTTGACATCATGGGAAAATCTAAAGAAATCAGCCAAGACCTCCACAAGTCTGGTTCATTCTTGGGAGCAATTTCCAAACACCTGAAGGTACCACGTTCATCTGTACAAACAATAGTATGCAAGTATAAACACCATGGGACCATGCAGCCGTCATACCGCTCAGGAAGGAGACGCGTTCTGTCTCCTAGAGATGAACGTACTTTGGTGCGAAAAGTGCAAATCAATCCCAGAACAACAGCAAAGGACCTTGTGAAGATGCTGGAGGAAACAGGTACAAAAGTATCTATATCCACAGTAAAACAAGTCCTATATCAACATAACCTGAAAGGCCGCTCAGCAAGGAAGAAGCCACTGCTCCAAAACCTTCATAAAAAAAGCCAGACCATGTTTTGCAACTGCACATGGGGACAAAGATCGTACTTTTTGGAGAAATGTCCTCTGGTCTGATGAAACAAAAATAGAACTGTTTGGCCATAATGACCATCGTTATGTTTGGAGGAAAAAGGGGGAGGCTTGCAAGCTGAAGAACACCATCCCAACCGTGAAGCACGGGGGTGGCAGCATCATGTTGTGGGGGTGCTTTGCTGCAGGAGGGACTGATATATTGAAGCAACATCTCAAGACATCAGTCAGGAAGTTAAAGTTTGGCCACAAATGGGTCTTCCAAATGGACAATGACCCCAAGCATACTTCCAAAGTTGTGGCAAAATGGCTTAAGGACAACAAAGTCAAGGTATTGGAGTGGCCATCACAAAGCCCTGACCTCAATCCTATAGAACATTTGTGGGCAGAACTGAAAAAGCGTGTGTTATCAAGGAGGCCTACAAACCTGACTCAGTTACACCAGTTCTGTCAGGAGGAATGGGCCAAAATTCACCCAACTTATTGTGGGAAGCTTGTGGAAGGCTACCGAAACATTTGACCCAAGTTAAACAATTAAAAGGCAATGCTACCAAATACTAATTGAGTGTATGTAAACTTCTGACCCACTGGGAATGTGACGAAAGAAATAAAAGCTGAAATAAATCATTCTCTCTACTATTATTCTCACATTTCACATTCTTAAAATAAAGTGGTGATCCTAACTGACCTAAGACAGGGAATTTTTACTAGGATTAAATGTAAGGAATTGTGAAACTGAGTTTAAATGTATTTGGCTAAGGTGTATGTAAACCTCTGACTTCAACTGTATACACTACATGACTAAATGTATGTGGACACCTGCTCGTCCAACATCTCATTCCAAAATCATGGGCATTAATATGGAGTTGGTTCCCTCTTTGCTGCTATAACAGCCTCCACTATTCTGGGAAGGCTTTCCACTAGATGCTGGAACATTGCTGTGGGGACATTCTGCCATTCAGCCACAAGAGCATTAGTGAGGTCAGGCGATTAGTCCTGGCTCACAGTCTGCGTTCCCATTCATTCCAAAGGTGTTTGATGGGGTTGAGGTCAGGGCTCTGTGCAGGCCAGTCAGGTTTTTCTACACCGATCTGGACAAACCATTTCTGTATGGACCTCGCTTTGTGCACGGATGCATTGTCATGCTGAAACAGGAAAGGGCCTTCCCCAAACTGTTGCCACAAAGTTTGAAGCACAGAATCATCTAGAATGTCATAGAATGTAATATTTCCCTTCACTGGAACTATGGGGCCTGATCCATTTCCAGTGAAATGCTTACTAACAAGCCCTTAACCAACAATACAGTTTTAAGAAAAATAAGTGTTAAGTAAAAAATAGCTAAGTAAAAAATGTACAAAATAACTAATAATTAAAGAGCAGCAGTAAATAACAGTAGCGAGGCTCTATACAGGAAGTACCAGTACAGAGTCAATGTGAGGAGGCTATATACAGGAAGTACCAGTACAGAGTCAATGTGAGGAGGCTTTATACAGGAAGTACCAGTACAGAGTCAATGTGAGGAGGCTATATACAGGAAGTACCAGTACAGAGTCAATGTGAGGAGGCTATATACAGGAAGTACCAGTACAGAGTCAATGTGAGGAGGCTATATACAGGAAGTACCAGTACAGAGTCAATGTGAGGAGGCTATATACAGGGGTACCAGTACAGAGTCAATGTGAGGAGGCTATATCCAGGAAGTACCAGTACAGAGTCAATGTGAGGAGGCTATATACAGGGGTACCAGTACAGAGTCAATGTGAGGAGGCTATATACAGGGGTACCAGTACAGAGTCAATGTGAGGAGGCTATATACAGGGGTACCAGTACAGAGTCAATGTGAGGAGGCTATATACAGGAAGTACCAGTACAGAGTCAATGTGAGGAGGCTATATACAGGAAGTACCAGTACAGAGTCAATGTGAGGAGGCTATATACAGGTGGTACCAGTACAGAGTCAATGTGAGGAGGCTATATACAGGGGTACCAGTACAGAGTCAATGTGAGGAGGTTATATACAGGAAGTACCAGTACAGAGTCAATGTGAGGAGGCTATATACAGGAAGTACCAGTACAGAGTCAATGTGAGGAGGCTATATACAGGTGGTACCAGTACAGAGTCAATGTGAGGAGGCTATATACAGGAAGTGCCAGTACAGAGTCAATGTGAAGAGGCTATATACAGGAAGTACCAGTACAGAGTCAATGTGAGGAGGCTATATACAGGAAGTACAAGTACAGAGTCAATGTGAGGAGGCTATATACAGGAAGTACCAGTACAGAGTCAATGTGAGGAGGCTATATACAGGGGTACCAGTACAGAGTCAATGTGAGGAGGCTATATACAGGGGTACCAGTACAGAGTCAATGTGAGGAGGCTATATACAGGGGTACCAGTACAGAGTCAATGTGAGGAGGCTATATACAGGAAGTACCAGTACAGAGTCAATGTGAGGAGGCTATATACAGGAAGTACCAGTACAGAGTCAATGTGAGGAGGCTATATACAGGGGTACCAGTACAGAGTCAATGTGAGGAGGCTATATACAGGAAGTACCAGTACAGAGTCAATGTGAGGAGGCTATATACAGGAAGTACCAGTACAGAGTCAATGTGAGGAGGCTATATACAGGTGGTACCAGTACAGAGTCAATGTGAGGAGACTATATACAGGAAGTACCAGTACAGAGTCAATGTGAGGAGGCTATATACAGGAAGTACCAGTACAGAGTCAATGTGAGGAGGCTATATACAGGAAGTACAAGTACAGAGTCAATGTGAGGAGGCTATATACAGGAAGTACCAGTACAGAGTCAATGTGAGGAGGCTATATACAGGAAGTACCAGTACAGAGTCAATGTGAGGAGGCTATATACAGGGGTACCAGTACAGAGTCAATGTGAGGAGGCTATATACAGGAAGTACCAGTACAGAGTCAATGTGAGGAGGCTATATACAGGAAGTACCAGTACAGAGTCAATGTGAGGAGGCTATATACAGGTGGTACCAGTACAGAGTCAATGTGAGGAGACTATATACAGGAAGTACCAGTACAGAGTCAATGTGAGGAGGCTATATACAGGAAGTACCAGTACAGAGTCAATGTGAGGAGGCTATATACAGGAAGTACAAGTACAGAGTCAATGTGAAGAGGCTATATACAGGAAGTACCAGTACAGAGTCAATGTGAGGAGGCTATATACAGGGGTACCAGTACAGAGTCAATGTGAGGAGGCTATATACAGGAGTACCAGTACAGAGTCAATGTGAGGAGGCTATATACAGGAAGTACCAGTACAGAGTCAATGTGAGGAGGCTATTTACAGGAAGTACCAGTACAGAGTCAATGTGAGGAGGCTATATACAGGAAGTACCAGTACAGAGTCAATGTGAGGAGGCTATATACAGGAAGTACCAGTACAGAGTCAATGTGAGGAGGCTATATACAGGAGTACCAGTACAGAGTCAATGTGAGGAGGCTATATACAGGAAGTACCAGTACAGAGTCAATGTGAGGAGGCTATATACAGGAAGTACCAGTACAGAGTCAATGTGAGGAGGCTATATACAGGAGTACCAGTACAGAGTCAATGTGAGGAGGCTATATACAGGAAGTACCAGTACAGAGTCAATGTGAGGAGGCTATATACAGGAAGTACCAGTACAGAGTCAATGTGAGGAGGCTATATACAGGAAGTACCAGTACAGAGTCAATGTGAGGAGGCTATATACAGGTGGTACCAGTACAGAGTCAATGTGAGGAGGCTATATACAGGTGGTACCAGTACAGAGTCAATGTGAGGAGGCTATATACAGGGGGTACCAGTACAGAGTCAATGTGAGGAGGCTATATATACAGGAAGTACCAGTACAGAGTCAATGTGAGGAGGCTATATACAGGTGGTACCAGTACAGAGTCAATGTGAGGAGGCTATATACAGGAAGTGCCAGTACAGAGTCAATGTGAGGAGGCTATATACAGGTGGTACCAGTACAGAGTCAATGTGAGGAGGCTATATACAGGAGTACCGCTTACACCACTCTAGCCGTTGCTTGGCATTGCGTATGGTGATCTTAGGCTTGTGTGCGGCTGCTCGGCCATGGAAACCCATTTCCATGTTCTTGCGCTGACGTTGCTTCCAGAGGCAGTTTGGAACTCGGTAGTTAGTGCAACCGAGGACAGATGATTTTTATGAGTTACGCGCTTCAGCACACGGCGGTCCCGTTCTCTGAGCCGTTGTTGCTCCTAGACTTTTCCACTTCAAAATAACAGCACTTACACTTGACCGGGGCAGCTCTAGCAGGGCAGACATTTGACCAACTGACTTGTTGTAAAGGTGGCATCCTATGACGGTGGCATGTTGAAAGTCACTGAGCTCTTCAGTAAGGCCATTCTACTGCCAATATTTTGTTTATGGAGATTGCATGGCTGTGTGCTCAATTTTATACACCTGTCAGCAATGGGTGTGGCTGAAATAGCAGAATCCACTCATTTGAAGGGGTGTCCACATACTTTTGTATATATAGTGTACATCATTATTATATTTATACCACAGTCCATACTGTTGTCACCTAGGGGTGCTTAGTAGCTGATTATCAAATGTTTCTTTTCAGTAAGTGTGCCAATAAATAAACAGATTTTAGTCAAATGTGCAGGGAGCTCTGAGTTTCACGTCTTATGTGCAGGAAGCTCTGAGTTTCACGTCTTATGTGCAGGAAGCTCTGAGTCTCACATCTTATGTGCAGGAAGCTCTGAGTCTCACGTCTTATGTGCAGGAAGCTCTGAGTCTCAAGTCTTATGTGCAGGAAGCTCTGAGTTTCACGTCTTATGTGGAGGAAGCTCTGAGTGTCACGTCTTATGTGGAGGAAGCTCTGAGTTTCACGTCTTATGTGCAGGAAGCTCTGAGTTTCACGTCTTATGTGCAGGAAGCTCTGAGTCTCACATCTTATGTGCAGGAAGCTCTGAGTCTCACATCTTATGTGCAGGAAGCTCTGAGTCTCACATCTTATGTGCAGGAAGCTCTGAGTTTCACGTCTTATGTGGAGGAAGCTCTGAGTTTCACGTCTTATGTGGAGGAAGCTCTGAGTTTCACGTCTTATGTGGAGGAAGCTCTGAGTTTCACATCTTATGTGGAGGAAGCTCTGAGTTTCACGTCTTATGTGCAGGAAGCTCTGAGTTTCACGTCTTATGTGGAGGAAGCTCTGAGTTTCACGTCTTATGTGGAGGAAGCTCTGAGTTTCATGTCTTATGTGCAGGAAGCTCTGAGTCTCACATCTTATGTGCAGGAAGCTCTGAGTCTCACATCTTATGTGCTCATCGCTCAACCCCCAAATATCTTATTATGTTAATATAAATCAGGAATCATTAACTACATTCAGCCGTGGGACCATTTTTTACTTGAGCAGATGGTCAGTGGGCTGGAACATAATTACAAATTTAAAAAATAAATGTTTGGGGGTCAAATTAAATCACCCCAGGTCAAATTCACCACTAACAACAATATTATGTGGTTAGTGACCTCTGTGTTTGGGTGTGTCTCAAATACACTATGGCTGGTTGGTTGTGTTTACCCAGATATAGATATGGATCAGATTCAGTTGACAGTTTGCCCAATTTGCACAATATAGGAATACATGGTACATGAAATACAGGTTGGGAATGTTTACCTAGCACAGTGATGTGTTAACGTTGTGTTTACCTACCTAGCATGGTGTGTGTGTGTCTGGGGCCGAGGGGAAGAGTGTGTTTACCTACCTAGCACGGTGTAGGACTCTCCAGTGAACCGGTCTCTGCCTCCTCTGATGGCAGGTGACCGTGTCGTTGATGTTCTCTTGGGAGACGGAGTTCCACTTCTACAACCGAGAGGAAGGAAAGGCTCAGCATCGCAACACACGGACACTGGAGGCTGTTGAGGGGAGGACGGCTCATAATAATGTCTGGAACAGAGACAATGGAATGGCATCAAACACCTGGAAACCCCATGTTTGATGTATTTGATACCATTCCACTGATTCCATTCCAGCCACTACCACAAGCCCATCTTCCCCAATTGATTTGCTACCAACCTCCTGTGATTACAACAGACAAGACCACAGAGTGAACAAGGATGCTGTGGAGAAGCCCATCTACTGTCAGCTAGATATTCGGCTCCAAGCACCAATCTAGCTGACAGAAGACGGAGGTTCTCCACAGTTACAACATCCCTTGCCAGATTGACAAAGTATGATACGGATGAAGCGGGTATTTGAACACTCTTCAAACAAACTCAAGCTTAGTGGTGTTAGACAGTGGTGTTAGAAAGTGGTGTTAGATACAAGCAAATAGGTTGACAGAGAACATGAGAGGAGATGAGAAATGGTAACAGAGCAATGAAAATTATATTGCTTGATGCGATCTCAATGTAAGGGATTATTTAAGGTTGAAATTGAGGGATGGAAGGATACTACTGGATTAGTAAGGAACAGTGCTGTGACAAGGCTGACTGGAATACATCCTCTATAGCAGTGGTCACCAACCGGTCAATCGCCATCGACTGGTCCATATCCAAGGCATTCCTGGTCGATTGCCAAACATTTCTGTAAAAAACCCAACGATAAAGCCTTGCATTCCTATTTATTTGTATTAGTCTCTGGCTGTTGGCAGTAGGTGATTCAGCTGCCCTGCGTGCCGGGTAGGCAAACCTTTCTCAATTTGAACCGTTTCATGTTTCTAAAGGTACAAACTCCCAGAGCCGGCCCAGAGAGAAAAACAAGTGCACTATGTGCATACCGCTAGCCAATTGGATGGCTCAGATTACCGTTCAGTTACATTCACTAGCAGGCCTAAAAGAAAGTCTGCTGCTCTCTCCCTCTACTGAGACTGACCATCAGATGCAGGCACCATTAGCCCAGTAAAATAAAAATAAATAGCAAATTATTTAAATGTATACTCACTCTGCTGTGCTTTACAAGTAATACAACAACAGATCTATTACCGGTGTGATCATATAGCCTACCTCAAATAAAGAATGGCCTGAACAACAATGCATTGACAGGGTGATAATGTATTGAGAAAAGCTTGGTGACCACTGCTCTACAGGATAAAGCATCAGATATAACACACATCAATCTAATCAGGTGGGGTTTGAAACACTGTCTATAATAAAACAATAAAATACCTGCTACTAACAACACAGCCTGATCTACTATACAAGCCTGGCTGATCTAGGGGCCTGGCTGATCTAGGGGCCTGGCTGATCTAGGGGCCTGGCTGATCTAGGGGCCTGGCTGATCTAGGGGCCTGGCTGATCTAAGGGCCTGGCTGATCTAAGGGCCTGGCTGATCTAGGGGCCTGGCTGATCTAGTGCCCTGGCTGATCTAAGGTCCTGGCTGATCTAAGGGCCTGGCTGATCTAGTGCCCTGGCTGATCTAGGGCCTGGCTGATCTAAGGGCCTGGCTGGTTATCCAGCATGGCCAATCTACTGTACAGCTCTTATGATCAGGGGACTGGGGACAACAACTGGAACATGACTGATGGCCTGGGGAAGTTTTCCTGATGCAGCTGTAGTTAATAGGGTCAGGGTGTCCAGATATGACTGTCTTGTTTTTGTCTGAGAGAGCATTGTAATTATTGCTGTGATTGTTGGGTCCGTGGACTTCAATCAGCAATGTGAAAACTGACGTTTTTCTTTTTTAGTATATATATATATTTTTTTAAAACAGTAAAATTGAAAAATAGTTAGTTAGTTTTTATCTCTTTTTTTGTGCATATATACATAAAAAAAACCATTATATTTATATTTTCACAAGTGGGTGGGGTTAAATGTGGAACTCCTGTCATTGGTCAAATGCAACAGCCAACACTTTCTGTCCCTTTAAAATATGAGTTCACCCTTCTAACTTAATTATATTAATATACTATCTATTAAGGGTAGGAACTCTCTGAGGGTAGGAACTCTCTTTCAAAGCACATCAGAGGAGGAGACCTGAGGGTAGGAACTCTCTTTCAGAGCACATCAGAGGAGGAGACCTGAGGGTAGGAACTTCAATCCTCTCCCCCAATGTGCTGTGAGAGGAGTTGAGGAATGAAGGAAACAAGGATAGAGGATTTGACAGCTAGTAACATTTTAAGACAGTTCCTGAATGAGTGAGTAGCTGTGAAACCCAGGCCCTGTCCAGACACAACCCCTAGCCTGAGAGGGAGTGTTGAGTGGTGACACGGTGAGAGCTCCACCTTACCCTCTGATAGGCTTGGTGGAATTTTGGCCAATACTCTCAGATATCCACCAGTGTCTAGGAGGTAGAGGTTAGGGTTGTGTCTAGACTGGGCCTGGGTATCACGGCTACTCACTCCCTCTCACAGCACACTGGGGGAGATAATAATCTGATGTGCTTTGAAAGAGAGGCGAGGAATGGAGGATTGGTTGGGTGGGAAAAATGCAATATAACTATAAAGAAGGCATGGTGATACAAAGTCTTCACTATTATTCTACAATGTAGAAAATAGTAAAAATAAAGAAAAACCCATGAATAAGTAGGCGTGTCCAAATGTTTGACTGGTACTGTATATATATATTTATATATTTATTTATTTATTAGTTCTACTATTTTGATATTGATTACCGTACTGTTGGGTAGATCATGCAAGTTAAGCATTTCACTGTACTTGTGGATGTGACTATAAACCTTGAACTTGAGGTTCAAGGTTTAACCTTGAACCAACAGGGTTCAAATAGACTCCAGGGTTAATTGCTGCTAAATACTACCATCTAGTATAATTTAATAGGCTACTACATACAATTCAAGTTAATTAAATAAGACTTTTTCTGAAATGGTGATAATAACCCTCCAAATCACTGTTAGTGACCTCCACAAGTCTGGTTCATCCTTGGGAGCAATTTCCAAACACCTGAAGGTACCACGTTCATCTGTACAAACAATAGTACGCAAGTATAAACACCATGGGACCACGCAGCCGTCATACCGCTCAGGAAGGAGACGCGTTCTGTCTCCTAGCGATGAACGTACTTTGGTGCGAAAAGTGCAAATCAATCCCAGAACAACAGCAAAGGACCTTGTGAAGATGCTGGAGGAAACAGGTACAAAAGTATCTATATCCACAGTAAAACGAGTCCTATATCGACATAACCTGAAAGGCCGCTCAGCAAGGAAGAAGCCACTGCTCCAAAACCGCCACAAAAAAGCCAGACTACGGTTTGCAACTGCACATGGGGACAAAGATCGTACTTTTTGGAGAAATGTCCTCTGGTCTGATGAAACAAAAATAGAACTGTTTGGCCATAATGACCATCGTTATGTTTGGAGAAAAAAGGGGGAGGCTTGCAAGCCGAAGAACACCATCCCAACCGTGAAGCACGGGGGTGGCAGCATCATGTTGTGGGGGTGCTTTGCTGCAGGAGGGACTGGTGCACTTCACAAAATAGATGGCATCATGAGGAAGGAAAATTATGTGAATATATTGAAGCAACATCTCAAGACATCAGTCAGGAAGTTAAAGCTTGGTCGCAAATGGGTCTTCCAAATGGACAATGACCCCAAGCATACTTCCATAGTTGTGGCAAAATGGCTTAAGGACAACAAAGTCAAGTTATTGGAGTTGCCATCACAAAGCCCTGACCTCAATCCTATAGAACATTTGTGGGCAGAACTGAAAAAGCGTGTGCGAGCACGGAGGCCAAAATTCACCCAAAATTAGTTTGACCTAATATAAACAATTAAAAGGCAATGCTACCAAATACTAATTGAGTGTATGTAAACTTCTGACCGACTAGGAATGTGATGAACGAAATAAAAAAGGTGTATGTAAACGTCTGGCACAACAAATCAATATAAAGATAAATAATATCCACAATAATTGACTAAATGGGCCTTTTCTTATAATGCTAACTCAATCAGTGGACCTAATGTTAATTGATGCTAATCTCCTCAGTGTTTAACAGTGCTGAAAATAGCAGCTGCATCTGCTGACTACTTGGACAAGGAGGACCTGATCAGTAATACCAGATCACCAATGCTACTCTGAGACACTTGGTGACTACAGGCCTAGATCTTCCCTGCATGTTAGGTGTGTGAGTGAGTACGTGGCAGGCAGGAGAGGAGTGTACTGCAGGTGTGTGTGTGTGGTGGACTGGCCAGTCATTTGTAGGTCTCTGTAGCCTCAGTCCTTTGGCTCTTAATATGAAGCTCTCTACCTCTTCACTGTCATTCTCTGACCCCTCCACTCTCTTCAACAGACAGCATACCAACACCAGCAGAGCTACAGCACCCCTCATTCTGAAATGATAGTCTACCAGCAGAGCTACAGCACCCCTCATTCTGAAATGATAGTCTACCAGCAGAGCTACAGCACCCCTCATTCTGAAATGATAGTCTACCAGCAGAGCTACAGCACCCCTCATTCTGAAATGATAGTCTACCAGCAGAGCTACAGCACCCCTCATTCTGAAATGATAGTCTACCAGCAGAGCTACAGCACCCCTCATTCTGAAATGATAGTCTCTTCAGAAATAGTAGTCTACAATGCTCAGATTACCATTGGTTAACTAGGGAGCAAGGCTATATCAGTTAGCTAACCATTTACAGTAACATCCGTTCATTAACTGGTCAATAAACACTATGATGTGACTATTTTACCATCTTAAATAGAAATTGAGAAATATTGCTTTATCTTGACATTAATAGATAAATAAATAGCTATAAATTGATGATATATAGTAGACTAATAGATTTAGAAAGGTGAACCTCTATTTTGAAGGGACAGGAAGTGTAGGTTGTGCTTTTGCCCAATGACAGGCATTACACATTTAACCACACCTACATGTGAAAACGGAAATATCTTGTTTTTTTGTGTTAATATGCAAAAAACGAAATAAGAAAACAAGCATTTTTTCAGTATTTTTGTTTTTGGAGGAAAAAAATGTGCTGTTTTCACGTTGCTGATTTGTCCGTTTTACCTCGGAAAACAATTAACCAAAAAGTACATGGACCTCGTTGTGATTTTGGGAACATGATATGGAATGAATGACTGGACAAATATGGATATTACAGTTTCTATACTTACTAGAGTAGAGTGAATTGTTACTCACCAAAACCATTTGTTGCAATAACAGAAATGAGTAAAAACAAAATAGATTCTGTGTTACTAACTGAACATTAAGTCTGTAACAGAGATGGGTCGTCTAGATAGAGGTAGCTTGTATTTATTTTGTTGGGTTTTTAGAAAGAGAAACAGTTAGAACAGATGTCATCTACAGATGGAGAGTCTTTCAATGGTTCAGGACTGAATAAGATTTCATTATTTTCTTTGTTTGTGGCCGACAACCAAAATCTAATTTCCCAATTAATTAATTTGGCCTAAATCAAGAGTTTATAAAAAAGCAACCACTTCCATCTATAGATGTCTCCTTAAGTCAGTCACACACAGAAACCACACATATTCTCAATATCAAGTCATTTCACAGACTGTAAGAGCAACGTTGGTGAAAAGGTCTGTAGCCTAAACTGTTACCACAAAAGCGGAAAGGAACTTGATGAGTAGAACAGCCTATATGAAAGCGATTGTGGGAGCGTACGAACTCGAACACAGTCGGTCTCTACCTATTAATGCCAGAGGTTAAAGGGTAGCCTAACGCTACATTCAGGTAGCCTAATGCTGCGTCCTACAGCTAAAAGTCACACATGGTCACCTTGACATGTTCTTCAGATTGGTAAGATGAGCACTGTTGATGAACACAAAGAAACAATAATAGCAACTGGTTAATAAATGCATTCTGTGCGAGTCATGGTGAAGCTTGCTATTTAAAGCACGCTAAAAGAGATTCTACACTGTAGCTGAGTAAACCAACCTTTAGTAGACGTCTTTCCACTACTATCAACTATCTCTTTAAGAGGCCCCAGCCTACATTTGGTTTTCAATACCATTTTCTGACAGTATCAATGCTGGAGCTTTACAAAGTATAGAAGAAACTATGCTTCAACTTGGCAGACAGCGTTTGACAGACAACGCTGCAAGTGGATACCCAAGACAGGAGAGGAAGCCTTTAAATAAAACATGAGCCTCTAAAGTGTCCGGCTGCTCCTGACAAAAGGTCTCTTTCAAACTGCCCCTCAATAGGAGATAAACTACACCTCCATGACCCAAAGAAAATCTAAAAAAGGCAGTTCAATGGTAGCCTGACCCCAGATCTGTTTGTGCCATCTTGCCACCTCTTACTTTATGGTAGCCTGGTCCCAGATCGTTTTTTGCTGTCTTTCCAGCTCCTCTGGTCTTATTTGTCATGCTAATGTGTTGATTTCAATGGCCAATGGCCCCTTAGTTCCATTGAAAGGAAATCTTAATGCTACAGCATACAATGACATTCTAGACGATTCTGTGCTTCCAACTTTGTGGCAATAGTTTGGGGCCCTTTCCTGTTTCAGCAGGACAATGCCCCCTGTGAACAAAACAAGGTCCATACAGAAATGGTTTGTCGAGATAGGTGTGGAAGAACTTGACTGGCCTGCACAGAGCCCTGACCTCAACCCCATCAAACACCTTTGGGATGAATCGGAATGCCGACTGTGAGCCAGGCCTAATCGATCAACATCAGTGCCCTGACCTCTCTAATGCTCTTGTGGCTGAATGGAAGCAAGTCCCCTCAGACATGTTCCAGCATCTAGTGGAAAGCCTTCCCAGAAGAGTGGAGGCTGTTTATAGCAGCATTTATATAGCATACCCAAGAGAGACTAACAGCCACGTCTCTGAAACCTGTTCTATCCCGCCAACTGACAGCTGTAAGGAGGTTCTTCCTTCTCATCTTCGTACATATTAGCATTGCCTTAGTTTTCTTTGTATTGTTTTGGGTTATCCAATATGAAATACTTATCATGTCAGCTTCAATAACCACTTTCAGCTGCCCTACAGAATTCCCTGTTACATAGACAGTGGTATCATCAGCAAACATGGTTGCTATACAATTTGAGAGCACCAGAGGGAGATCATTTGTATACAGCAAGTACATAATAGGTCCTAGGCAGATGCCTTGTGGGACACCACAGCATACAGAATGAGGTTCAGAATAGGCACCATTTATGAATGTAAACTGCTTTCTGTTGACAAGATAGGACTGTAACCATCTTAATGAGGTGTTATCATATCCATAGTGACACAATTTCATCAACAGTACATAATGATCAACAAGGTCAACAGCAGCACTGAAATAAAGAAGCAGCGCACCCACAAGTTGACCTTGGTCACATGACCTGAGCCACTGTTAAATCAACTAGAGCTGTTGCAGTCCAGTGATCCTTACGGTATGCATGCTGGTAGGCTGTGATCATTTCATTCAGTTCTATATACTCCCATATATGGTTACTGACAATTGCTTTCAAAGTTGTACTAAATGATGACAGTAGTGATGACTAATGTGTCAACGACCATAGGAGTTGGCAAGACTGCACAAACAGATCTGGGACCAGGCTAGGTAATGGCCATAGGAGTTGGCAAGACTGCACAAACAGATCTGGGACCAGGCTAGGTAATGGCCATAGGAGTTGGCAAGACTGCACAAACAGATCTGGGACCAAGCTATTTCAATGGCAGTTCGAGGTAAAATGAGGATAAGGCCCAATCCCAAATTGACCCCTAGACCCCAAGTCCTATTAACTTGTGGAGATCCGAGAGGATTTGACAGTTGCAGTCAATATGGTAATAGCTCCACCTTTCCTTCTGATAGCCTCAGTGGAAGTTTCACCATATTGCAAATCCTCTCATGTCTCAGTGCATAGGGCGTAGGGTGTATGGGTCCACTTGGGACACATTATGTCAGTTCTGTTCTCACCTGCCCTTGTTCTCCTTGCCCTTGACCTTGCTCTCCAGCCCCTTGCCCCCCTGGGGGTCCCACTCCACACTCCTGTCCTCTACCTTCAGGTTCAGGTGGGACGAAGACGAGTCAAAGCCGAAGTTAAACGCTGGGGAGGGAATCAATCAATCAATCAATCAATCAACCAGTCAGTCAGTCAATCATATACCGGTAATATAATATCTAAATAATTGTTGATCCAAGACAACATAGGGTAACTGTCTTACCTCTGGTTTCCAGGGTAGATAAGTCTTACCTCTGGTTTCCAGGGTAACTGGATCAGAGTATTCTCCAGCTGCTGCCTTGTTGCATGCTCGTACCCGGAAGTTCATGAACTTGGAGTCAAACTTTAAACCTGGAGGATGAACAGCACATTATCTGTACAGATTTGTTCTGTAGCTACACTACCGTTCAAAAGTTTGGGGTCACTTAGAAAACTCCTTGTTTTCCATGAAAACATACATGAAATGAGTTGCAAAATGAATAGGAAATATAGTCAAGACGTTGACAAGGTTATAAATAATGATTTTTAATTTAAATAATAATTGTATCCATCAAACTTTACTTTCGTCAAAGAATCCTCCATTTGCAGCAATTACAGCCTTGCAGACCTTTGGCATTCTAGTTGTCAATTTGTTGAGGTAATCTGAAGAGATTTCACCCCATGCTTCCTGAAGCACCTCCCACAAGTTGGATTGGGCACTTCTTACGTACCATACGGTCAAGCTGCTCCCACAACAGCTCAATGGGGTTGAGATCAGGTGACTGTGCTGGACACTCCATTATAGACAGAATACCTGCTGACTGCTTCTTCCCTAAATAGTTCTGCATAGTTTGGAGCTGTGCTTTGGGTCATTGTCCTGTTGTAGGATGAAATTGGCTCCAATTAAGCGCCGTCCACAGGGTATGGCATGATGTTGAAAAATGGAGTGGTAGACTTCCTTCTTCAAGATCCCTTTTACCCTGTACAAATCTCCCACTTTACCACCACCAAAGCACCACCCGACCATCACATTAACTCCACCATGCTTGACAGCATCTTTTCATTTGGTCTGCGTCTCATGAATGTTCTTCTTTGCAATCCGAACAGCTGCCAGTTGAGGACTTGTGAGACATCTGTTTCTCAAACTAGACACTCTAATGTACTTGTCCTCTTGCTCAGATGTGCACCGGGGCCTCCCACTCCTCTTTGTGAAGGGAGTAGTACACAGTGTTGTACGAGATCTTCAGTTTCTTGGCAATTTCTCCAATGGAACAGCCTTCATTTCTCAGAACAAGAATAGGCTGACGAGTTTCAGATGAAAGTTCTTTGTTTCTGGCCATTTTGAGCCTGTAATCGAACCCACAAATGCTGATGCTCCAGATACTCAACTAGTCTAAAGAAGGCCAGTTTTATTGCTTCTTTAATCAGCACAACAGTTTTCAGCTGTGCTAACATAATTGCAAAAGCGTTTTCTAATGATCAATTAGCCTTTTAAAATGATAAACTTGGATTAGCTAACACAACGTGGCATTGGAACACAGGAGTGATGGTTGCTGATAATGGGCCTCTGTACACCTATGTAGATATTCCATTTAAAAAATCAGCCGTTCCAGCTACAATAGTCATTTACAACATCAACAATGTCTACACTGTGATCAATTTGATGTTATTTTAATGGACAAAAACAAGGACATTTCTAAGTGACCCCAAACTTTTGAACGGTAGTGTAAACAAGCTTTTAGAGTTTGATAAAGTTACTACTTATTTAGGTGAAGCAAAGCTATATAGATATATAGTCATATTTTAAACACTTAGCCTGGCCCCAGATCTGTTTGTGCCATCTTGCCTAGTGGCATGACAATGGCAATAGGACGGCAAAAACAGATCTGGGACCAGGCTACAGTAGGCCTACTCTAGCTTCGTACCTGACAGTGAGTATTCTGTGGTCTTGATGTTATCCACCACCTCCCAGCAGTGTTCGTCTTTGATGCGTGGCAGTCCTTCGTGATTGGTCTTTCTGTACTCCAGTATGTAGTGGTCTATCTTGCTGTCCTCCACTGGCATCTTCCAGGCTACAGACACTGTGTTGTCTAATACCAGACAGTCCCCTACCTCTATCTCTGGGGCTCGAGGGACTGGAACAATAAAGAGAAATTGGTATTTAAAAGACAGCAACAGATCCGTGCAATGTAAAATAATTGTAGGGTTGAATTGAACTGAATTGAAAGCTTTTTTGGATGTTCTCCTAAATGTGTACATGACTTTCAGGATTCATTCATGGACATTTTTCTTAAAGTAGTGAAAGGTTTTTAGTGAGCGAGAGAAACAGAGATAGATAGAGAGACAGAGAGAGAGAGAGAGAGAGAGAGAGAAAGTGAAACATACGCACAGGTTGTGAGAAGGCCCAACCCCCAGTCTTACACTAGCCCAATGGCATGTACCAGAATCTCAGCAGGCTCTGCTCACACTTACTGATCTGAGGCCAAACCACACGACCAACAACATTGGACACTTTGTGGAACACAAAGCCTTCACTATCTCATCCTGGAATATCCAAGGTCTGAGGTCATCTGCCTTTGGCCTAAAGAGCAGGAACCCAGACTTCATCAAAGAAATCAGAAATACAGACATTGTCATCCTACAAGAAACATGGTATAAAGGAGACGGACCCACTGGTTGCCCTCTAGGTTACAGAGAGCTGGTAGTCCCATCCACCAAACTACCAGGTGTTACAGAGAGCTGGTAGTCCCATCCACCAAACTACCAGGTGTTACAGAGAGCTGGTAGTCCCATCCACCAAACTACCAGGTGTTACAGAGAGCTGGTAGTCCCATCCACCAAACTACCAGGTGTTACAGAGAGCTGGTAGTTCCATCCACCAAACTACCAGGTGTTACAGAGAGCTGGTAGTCCCATCCACCAAACTACCAGGTGTGAAACAGGGAAGAGACTCAGAGCAGACATAACTCACTCAGGAAAAAGATGTTGGCTAGAAATTCAAAAGGAAATGACCTAGAGGTGAGAGCATTCCCTTCCCGATAGGCACAACTACGACAAAAACGGGTCACAACTCCTGCAGCTCTACTTGAACAGAGCTATGCTTAATAATGAGGCATCAAAGCCAAAGGAACTGAGTAATATTAAGGAATGCTATAGATGGAAGGAAAGTAGTGTTGAAATCTACCAGAAACCAATTAGGCAACAACCAATTCAATCCCTTCTAGACAACTTCCTGGACAAAATGTTCACTGTAATAGTGAAGATGTAAACTTGTCAGTAGAAAACCTCAACAGTATATTTGATATCTCAGCTTCTCTATCAAATCTAGAAAATTAACAACAATGACAAATGGTTTGATGAAGAAGAAAAAACCTAAGAAAGAAATTGAGAAATCTGTCCAACCAAAAACATAGAGACCCAGAAAACCTGAGTCTACGCCTTCACTATGGTGAATCACTAAAACAATACAGAAATACACCTTCACTATGGTGAATCACTAAAACAATATAGAAATACACCTTCACTATGATGAATCACTAAAACAATACAGAAATACACCTTCACTATGGTGAATCACTAAAACAATACAGAAATACACCTTCACTATGGTGAATCACTAAAACAATACCGAAATACACCTTCACTATGGTGAATCACTAAAACAATACCGAAATACACCTTCACTATGGTGAATCACTAAAACAATACAGAAATACACCTTCACTATGGTGAATCACTAAAACAATACAGAAATACACCTTCACTATGGTGAATCACTAAAACAATACAGAAATACACCTTCACTATGGAGAATCACTAAAACAATACAGAAATACACCTTCACTATGGTGAATCACTAAAACAATACAGAAATACACCTTCACTATGGTGAATCACTAAAACAATACAGTTAAATAAAGGTTCAATAAAAATAAATAAACATGAATGACATGCATGTCAATCTCTCATGGGTCAAAGTGGAGGAGAGATTGACTTCGTCATTACTTGTTTTGGTAAGAAGTGTTGACATTCTGAATGTACCGAGCTGTCTGTTTAAACTACTAGCACACAGCTCAGACACCCATGCAGACTCCACAAGACATGCCACCAGAGGTCTCTTCACAGTCCCCAAGTCCAGAACAGACTATGGGAGGAACACAGTACTACATAGAGACATGACTACATGGAACTCTATTCCACATCAAGTAACTGATGCAAGCAGTAGAATTAGAAAAAAAACAGATAAAATACACCTTATGGAACAGTGGGGACTGAGAAGAGACACACACAAAAGGTACAGACACATGTATACACATATATTGTGATATTGTCATATGGTGGTATTAAACATGTTGTATTGTAGATATGTAGTGGTGTAATAATGTTATATGATGTACTGTTTTATATGTAATGTAATGGTGGTATTATACATGTTGTATTGTAGATATGTAGTGGTGTAATAATGTTATATGATGTACTGTTTTATATGTAATGTAATGGTGGTATTATACATGTTGTATTGTAGATATGTAGTGGTGTAATAATGTTATATGATGTACTGTTTTATATGTAATGTAATGGTGGTATTATACATGTTGTATTGTAGATATGTAGTGGTGTAATAATGTTATATGATGTACTGTTTTATATTTGGTTTTATATGTAATATAAGTGCTTTAATATGTTTGGACCTCAGGAAGAGTAGCTGCTGCCTTAGCAGGAACTAATGGGGATCCTTAATAAATACAAAAAAATCATCAGCCATATCAACATCAGCCATATCAACATCAGCCATATCAACATCAGCCATATCAACATCAGCCATATCAACATCAGCCATATCAACATCAGCCATATCAACATCAGCCACATCAACATCAGCCACATCAACATCAGCCACATCAACATCAGACCAAAGTCATCCTGTCTGGTTGTGTACCGTCCAACTACGTCTCAGAGTAGGAGTGCTGTTCTAGGATTAGTTTAGCCTTTTAGATTCTAATGAATGGACTGGAGGACCTGATCCTTCAGCACTCCTACTCTAATGAATGGACTGGAGGACCTGATCCTTCAGCACTCCTACTCTAATGAATGGACCGGGGGACCTGATCCTTCAGCACTCCTACTCTAATGAATGGACCGGGGGACCTGATCCTTCAGCACTCCTACTCTAATGAATGGACCGGGGGACCTGATCCTTCAGCACTCCTACTCTAATGAATGGACCGGGGGACCTGATCCTTCAGCACTCCTACTCTAATGAATGGACTGGAGGACCTGATCCTTCAGCACTCCTACTCTAAGACATTCATGAATACGGCCCAGATCTTAAGTAACATAATCCCATCTGAGAAGGTATGGAGGTTATATAAGGTTAGAGTTAGGTTTCACATGTCTATATTTGTTCAGCCCACACACAACAGCCACCCTGGAAAACACTGCCAGGTTACTCCATGGGCAGTGTCTGAAATGGCACCCTATCCACTATATTGTGCCCCATATGCCTCAGGTCAAAAGTAGTGCACTATAGGGGGGGAAAGTGTGCCACTTGGGACACAGCCCATGCCTACTGCACTCCAGACTGCTCTCTAACCACAGAGGTAAGGGCTAGTCTGTCTCTTTAAGTTATGGTTGAAGACTGTGAGAGGACTGACGCTCTGCTCTCACGGTCCACTGAGCATAGCTACTAGCTCTGAGCTGAAGAGCCACACACACGCACGCAAACGCACACGCACACTCACGCAGTCAGCTTGAGAAGGATTGGTCCTATTCAAGCAGTTCTCTAGTCTAGTCTTGCCACTCTGACCGACTGCTCTGAAAGCTACCCCAGGTCCACAACAATGCATACAGCTAATCTAATGTATCAATGTAACCCAGTCAGTTTGAGAAGAGATTTTCCTCAAGGTTTAGAAGCCAGACAAACAGTTTGACAGACTGCCCTGACAGACTGCCCTGACAGACTGCCCTTAAAGCTATTCAAAGCTTCTCTAGTGCCACAACAATGCAACGCCAAGCTGATGAATCAATACCTCAAGACTACAGACCACTGGACCTCAGTGAGAAACACAGTCGCTTAAGGTTCTTCAGGGTTAGTTCCCTGAAGAATCCGTTCTCTTCTGGGTTCTTTTTAGTCTTGTTGAGCGGTTAACTCTGAGCTGTGGACTGTGGTAGTGTAGTGTCTGGCTGCTCGGGGCATCTGTGGTCCACTAGTGTGCTAGTCTAGTACAGTGGTTCTCCAACCTCTGCTCGGGACACCCAGCCGTGCCATCTGTAGTGGACTCGTGTGCTAGTCTAGTACAGTGGTTCTCCAACCTCTCCTGGGGACCCCCAGCTGTTTCCTGTATTTTATATGTTCTAGAGCTAGCACATCTGATTCAACTTGTCAACTAATCATCAAGCCCTTGACTACTTGAATCAGGTGAGATAGTTTAGGGCTACAACAACATTGTGAACCGTCGGGGTCCCTGAGGAGAAGTTTGAGAACCACTGGTCTAGTGCAGTGCCTTAGAGACTCTGTATGACACAGTGTTGGGAGGTGGAGGAGGAGAGAGGAGCGAGTCATCATGAGCTGAGCCCATACACGGTAGACTGAGTCTGAGCAGCACAAAAGTCTCTAATAATCGAATGAGAGGGCCTGTCACAGCACATTCCATTATTACCCCATGAAGCTGAGCCTGGGTGCTCCCTAAAAACCTCCCGAAAACATCAGAACAGATCTTTTCCAAATTCAACCACTAACTAGTATTTGACATCACAGAACAGTCCTCTCTGGGGAGAACAACATTTCTGGATGACTGCTGTGGCAGCTGATGCTCTGAACCAGGAAGATAATAAAGCATCTCTCATCCTCATCTGACGGAGAGCTCTGTCATAGTGTCTTTCAGTCTGACTGCTCCATGGTTGCATCCCAAATGGCACCCTATTCCCTATATACAGTAGCGCACTACTTTTGACCAGACGCCTATGGAGCCCTGGTCAAAAGCCCTATATAGGGAATAGGGTGCCATTTGGGACGCACTTCATGTCAAAGATTGTCTGTAGCTCTAGAATGCAGGGAGCAATTTGTGAGAGAGCATTACTGATCCTACAGTGCCAAGCCACACACACACACACACACACACACACACTACACACACACACACACACACACACACACACACACACACACACACACACACACACACACACACACACACACACACACACACACACACACACACACACACACAGACAGACACAGACACACACACACAGACAAAGACACACACACACACACACACACACACACACACACAGACACACACAGACACAAACACACACACACAACACACAGACACAGACAGACACAGACACAGACACGCTGGATGAATAACCTTACGAGAGAGTAACATGAACTGACTAACTACAGACCACCACTGGATGAACTGACTAACCACAGACCACCACTGGATGAACTGACTAACTACAGACCACCACTGGATGAACTGACTAACTACAGACCCCCACTGAATGAACTGACTAACTACAGACCACCACTGGATGAACTGACTAACTACAGACCACCACTGGATGAACTGACTAACCACAGACCCCCACTGGATGAACTGACTATCCACAGACCACCACTGGATGAACTGACTAACTACAGACCACCACTGGATGAACTGACTAACTACAGACCACCACTGGATGAACTGACTAACTACAGACCACCACTGGATGAACTGACTAACTACAGACCACCACTGGATGAACTGACTAACTACAGACCCCCACTGGATGAACTGACCAACTACAGACCACCACTGGATGAACTGACTAACTACAGACCACCACTGGATGAACTGACTAACCACAGACCCCCACTGGATGAACTGACTAACCACAGACCCCCACTGGATGAACTGACTAACTACAGACCCCCACTGGATGAACTGACTAACCACAGACCACCACTGGATGAACTGACTAACCACAGACCCCCACTGGATGAACTGACTAACCACAGACCCCCACTGGATGAACTGACTAACCACAGACCCCCACTGGATGAACTGACTAACCACAGACCACCACTGGATGAACTGACTAACCACAGACCCCCACTGGATGAACTGACTAACCACAGACCACCACTGGATGAACTGACTAACCACAGACCCCCACTGGATGAACTGACTAACCACAGACCACCACTGGATGAACTGACTAACTACAGACCACCACTGGATGAACTGACTAACTACAGACCACCACTGGATGAACTGACTAACTACAGACCCCCACTGGATGAACTGACTATCCACAGACCACCACTGGATGAACTGACTAACTACAGACCCCCACTGGATGAACTGACTAACCACAGACCCCCACTGGATGAACTGACTAACCACAGACCACCACTGGATGAACTGACTAACCACAGACCCCCACTGGATGAACTGACTAACCACAGACCACCACTGGATGAACTGACTAACCACAGACCCCCACTGGATGAACTGACTAACCACAGACCACCACTGGATGAACTGACTAACTACAGACCACCACTGGATGAACTGACTAACTACAGACCACCACTGGATGAACTGACTAACTACAGACCCCCACTGGATGAACTGACTATCCACAGACCACCACTGGATGAACTGACTAACTACAGACCACCACTGGATGAACTGACTATCCACAGACCACCACTGGATGAACTGACTAACTACAGACCACCACTGGATGAACTGACTATCCACAGACCACCACTGGATGAACTGACTAACTACAGACCACCACTGGATGAACTGACTATCCACAGACCACCACTGGATGAACTGACTAACTACAGACCACCACTGGTTTCACCTGGATTCACCTGGTCAGTCTATGTCATTGAAACAGCAGGTGTTAATGTTTCGTACACTCATCAGTATCCAGGTAGAAAAACTACATTCATCAAAAGTAGGCTAATTATGAGATAAACAAATGAACAATAGGCTACATGACACATTTCCCAACACGTAATTATAATAATACAAATATTAGCTGTCTTTTCAATACAAATTCAATCTCATTGTCTACAGTAATAATAAAGACTCCTCTCCATATTCATTTGGACAGTAAAGCTAGAATATTTGGCTTCTATACTCCAGCATTTCGGATTTGATCAAATGTTTCATATATGAGGCGACAGTACAGAATGTCAAAAGTAGTACACTATAAGAAGTAGGGTTTCATAGGGCTCTGGTCAAAAGTAGTGCGCTATATAGGGAATAGGGGGGACACTTGGGACACAAGCCACATGTACGTACCAGGCAGAAACTTGAGGTTCTGGAGGAGTTGTCGTTCCTGGGTGAAGTCCAACATGAGATGGTTCATGTTGTCTGTGGCCTTGGGCTTCATGGTCAGTCTGAAGGCTGGGGCCATGGTCACCCTGCAGGGAGGAACAAGGCACAGTGAGACCCCCAGACCACCACCACCCTCCAGAGTGCTGCCCCCCAGATCACCATAGCAGAGCACCATCACCACCCTCCAGCTAGCCTGAGTGCCAGTCTGTTGAGCACCATCACCACCCTCCAGCTAGCCTGAGTGCCAGTCTGTTGAGCACCATCACCACCCTCCAGCTAGCCTGAGTGCCAGTGTGTTGACCACCATCACCACCCTCCAGCTAGCCTGAGTGCCAGTCTGTTGACCACCATCACCACCCTCCAGCTAGCCTGAGTGCCAGTCTGTTGACCACCATCACCACCCTCCAGCTAGCCTGAGTGCCAGTCTGTTGAGCACCATCACCACCCTCCAGCTAGCCTGAGTGCCAGTCTGTTGACCACCATCACATTCAAGTTCAAGTTAAGTACCGATGTCATTTGTATAGGAATACATACACAAGAATATGTTTTGCAAGAGCAGGAACAGGTCTGGGACCAGGCTACCCTCCAGCAGGTGTAGGAGAGACACACAATAGCTATGTTTTTCCATTAACACCGTGATTTTTGTCGCAATTTAGAAAGTTTGCATAGATAATAGATTCAACAATTGCCTGCTACGGTGCGTTTCCATTCTACAATCTTGTGTCGATAAAAACAGCTGGACGTAACGACGTCCAACCCCAAAAACTAAAAATAAACTTTTTTGCGAAAACCTAGTATATGAATTAAGTAGTTGAAGTGCTTCCATTATCCACTTAGGCAGGTTGAGAAATAATACATTGTCAACAGCCTGTCTGCCATCCCACATACAGTTTCTGGTTCATGACTCAGGTAGGCCGCAAAAGCCAGAATTGATAGAATGCAAGAATTTATTAATATTTGCCATGTTGTAATAATTCTCATGTGCCAACGTATCGCCACGGTTAGACTTGCACTCCTGTAGATCTGAAATAATTGGATGGTGAAACTTGCATTCAGCCAAACAGAAAAGCAAGGCATTCTTGAAAGTCAGGACAAGGATCCTGCAAAGAAACATTATTTTTTATTGTTGAAAAATAGATGAAGCAAGCAGTAGGCACTTAGAATTAAATGTGGAGCGGAGCTTCATAGTTAGGCTACGTGTTGATACCTTCAACAGTTATCATCATCATTTGTCCCAATAAATAAAGTTTGACAAAATAAAAATCCATCCCGTCAAAAGGATAAAAATGAACCTTTCTCCTTTCCAATACCCATGTCGCTATGTTTTCCCTCTTCACCACTTATCACAGCAATAAACCTGGGTCAATGGAAACCTGCCTACAGTCACTAACATTTACATTGTAGTTATTTAGCAGACTCTTATCCAGAGCGACTTACAAATTGGTGCATTCAACTTAGGACAGCAAGTGGGACAAACACATCTCCATCATAGTAAGTACATTCCTTTAAACAAGCAGCTGTGATGTCTGACCAGATAGCTGACTACACGTTAGTTTCAGTTCACTGATGTCTGACCAGATAGCTGATTACATGTTAGTTTCAGTTCACTGATGTCTGACCAGATAGCTGATTACATGTTAGTTTCAGTTCACTGATGTCTGACCAGATAGCTGATTACATGTTAGTTTCAGTTCACTGATGTCTGACCAGATAGCTGACTACATGTTAGTTTCAGTTCACTGATGTCTGACCAGATAGCTGATTACATGTTAGTTTCAGTTCACTGATGTCTGACCAGATAGCTGATTACATGTTAGTTTCAGTTCACTGATGTCTGACCAGATAGCTGATTACATGTTAGTTTCAGTTCACTGATGTCTGACCAGATAGCTGATTACATGTTAGTTTCAGTTCACTGATGTCTGACCAGATAGCTGATTACATGTTAGTTTCAGTTCACTGATGTCTGACCAGATAGCTGATTAC
This sequence comes from Thymallus thymallus, assembly GCA_023634145.1. NCBI lineage: Eukaryota > Metazoa > Chordata > Actinopteri > Salmoniformes > Salmonidae > Thymallus > Thymallus thymallus. Next base: position 41,934,351 of record CM042390.1, on the reverse strand, counting down.
ATGTTAGTTTCAGTTCACTGATGTCTGACCAGATAGCTGATTACATGTTAGTTTCAGTTCACTGATGTCTGACCAGATAGCTGATTACATGTTAGTTTCAGTTCACTGATGTCTGACCAGATAGCTGACTACACGTTACTTTCAGTTCACTGATGTCTGACCAGATAGCTGATTACATGAAGAAAACAAAGACAACAACTACAAAGACATCTAGTTAGTAAAGCACATAAAACAAAACTCTAAATATTTGATCAGATATGACTCTAAACTGTGCACTAAGCTAGGCGTCTCACACCACTGCAGCATGATACCAGGCATGTCTATTGCCTGGAAACCCAATGTTGAATTGCATTGACTTCGATGTTGGGCAGAAATGTGCGTTTTAATCAAGGAATTTTCTTCTTAGGGCAGCGAACTAGGGTTTGAGTTTTGGTGAGTTCCGGAAGGAAGCTTAGAACTTTCAAATACTATTTGGAGAACAGCAAAAACTAGCATAATTGACCCCAGCCATTATCACCTCGGCTGCTGTAGGTTCATTTACCTCAGTCCATCTACAAACACAAAGCCTATTAGCGATACAACTGTAATGTTATAAAGAGTGGACATGATTCACACTGACACAACGCAACCTAGGACATTTTTTTTTGACTGTATTATTTGCATTTAAAAGTCTGCCTATAGGGAAGATTAGCCATGTGGATATCTTCATATTGAAACATACAGTGGTTATATTTTAATGTCTGCCTATAGGGAAGATTAGCCATGTGGATATGTTCATATTGAAACATACAGTATCTTCTTTTTTGATTAGGGGACAAACTAACCACTGGTTCCCATAGAGACACAGGGGACAAACTAACCACTGGTTCCCATAGAGACACAGGGGACAAACTAACCACTGGTTCCCATAGAGACACAGGGGACAAACTAACCACTGGTTCCCATAGAGACACAGGGGACAAACTAACCACTGGTTCCCATAGAGACACAGGGGACAAACTAACCACTGGTTCCCATAGAGACACAGGGGACAAACTAACCACTGGTTCCCAAACATTCTGGCTTGTAGAGGTCGTGAGAGGAAACTTTCCTGATTCAAATAGTCATTTCTGCCCGACTTAGAATTCAATGCAATCCACCGTTGGGTTTCCATGAAAGCATGTCCAGAGACTAGAGAAGGTGAAGAGAGTACCGTACCTATCCTTGATCTGCTTGGCAGCCTTGGAAGAAGAGGAGAGAGAAAGGAGGAGACAGAAGAAGTGGGACTGTTAGTACCATAGAGATATACCATATGTTTTATATCTACGTTAGTACAGCCATGCAGGCAAGATGGGGTATATGCAGTTGTCTGCTCAGCAGTTGGGCTGGAAACACACAAGCTCGCTCGCCAAACTCACACACACGTATGCACGCACACAGTGGGAAGCTGGAGAGAGCACGGTGATCAACGTCACACAGAAAAGCAGCGTGACTGTGAACTTCTGTTACTGTACTTTAGAAAACTGAGAAGGAACACCATGTTTGATAGTTTAGGAGAACTATTCTTCATATTATCAATACTTTGAAAGTAATCAAAAAATAACCAAAGAAACTCCATGTAGTTTCACTTTAAAGTCAAGACTTACTAGAACCTACGATAGCTGTGTGAGGCTCCTGACTTCATTCACTTCCTGGTAGTCCTTGTCAGCTGATCACATTCCTATAATGTTAGTCTTAAAGTCTTAAAGTCGATTTCAGTGCCAAAAAATTGTATTTTAATTCCATCATTTAGATTTTGTATTAGTACATTTAATTTGAATGTAATATTTTTGAATTTGTAATGTACAATTTATTTAAATATTCAAATGCAATATTTATATATTCAGTTTCAATATGGTAGATATTGCATTCATTGTCTGTGTATCAAGTTTACAAACAATCATTTCAGGTTTATCATAGTTTCATATATTTACCTTCTCAGATGCATTCAGATTCCGTTTCTAATTCAGTTCTCTAAATTCAGATTAAAAACCAGAGAACCAAAAACCATTCCTGAAAGCTGAGACTCCCTGAGCATGGACATGCCTTCTGTTCCCCTCTATGGTAATCACAGGCCATATTAGAAGGGCGTGTCACAAAAAACACTATTTGGTCCCCATAAGAACACGGTTGAATATCCCTGTTATAGCCCTCTAAGAACACAGTTGAATATCCCTGTTATAGCCCTCTAAGAACACAGTTGAATATCCCTGTTATAGCCCTCTAAGGACACAGTTGAATAGCCCTGTTATAGCCCTCTAAGGACACAGTTGAATAGCCTTGTTATAGCCCTCTAAGAACACAGTTGAATAGCCCTGTTATAGCCCCATAAGAACACAGTTGAATAGCCCTGTTATAGCCCTCTAAGAACACAGTTGAATAGCCCTGTTATAGCCCTCTAAGAACACAGTTGAATAGCCCTGTTATAGCCCTCTAAGGACACAGTTGAATAGCCCTGTTATAGCCCTCTAAGGACACAGTTGAATAGCCCTGTTATAGCCCTCTAAGGACACAGTTGAATAGCCCTGTTATAGCCCTCTAAGGACAGCCTTTCCACTTGAGTTCAAGCCTAGGAGTTGGTCCTGTGACTTGGATGGGGGGTGAAGAGTAAGACCAGTGGTTTGGTGACCATGCTCGTGTGATGAGTAACTTGTCTGAGACCTGTAAAGTTACATTGTCTGGAGCACAGGAGACCTGGGTTAGAATCCCATCAGTCAAACTCACAGGTCTTCAGGTCTCAGGCATGGATCACCAATCCGCCACTCATTAAATGAGGTGCACAGATCCTTCTGCTTCTGTTTGCCACAGAAAGTTGTGTTGTGTAGTTGGCCTGATTTAGAACCCAGTCAGTTATATTAGTATGAGGTCCAACGGGGGTGAAATGTAACTGAGGTGATTAGATGAACCACAATCGTTTGATGACTAACCTTGCTGGAGACTTGAAGACTTGTGTTAGCTTCTTGAACTCATCCCTATGGGCTTTAGCTAAGTGGGCTAACACAGTCTGTCTTGTGACATGCAGGAGACCTGGTTTGAACCCAGTCAGTCACAAGAGAAAGATTAAATAGGGAGTGGAAAGACTGTTCTTAGAAGGGTTATGACAGGACTATTTAACTGTATTCTTAGAAGGTCTATGACAGGACTATTCAACTGTATTCTTAGAAGGGCTATGACAGGACTATTCAACTGTATTCTTAGAAGGTCTATGACAGGACTATTCAACTGTATTATTAGAAGGTCTATGACAGGACTATTCAACTGTATTCTTAGAAGGTCTACGACAGGACTATTCAACTGTATTCTTAGAAGGTCTATGACAGGACTATTCAACTGTATTCTTAGGAGGTCTACGACAGGACTATTCAACTGTATTCTTAGAAGGTCTATGACAGGACTATTCAACTGTATTCTTAGAAGGGTTATGACAGGACTATTTAACTGCATTCTTAGAAGGTCTATGACAGGACTATTCAACTGTATTCTTAGAAGGGCTATGACAGGACTATTCAACTGTATTCTTAGAAGGTCTACGACAGGACTATTCAACTGTATTCTTAGAAGGTCTATGACAGGACTATTCAACTGTATTCTTAGGAGGTCTACGACAGGACTATTCAACTGTATTCTTAGAAGGTCTATGACAGGACTATTCAACTGTATTCTTAGAAGGGTTATGACAGGACTATTTAACTGCATTCTTAGAAGGTCTATGACAGGACTATTCAACTGTATTCTTAGAAGGGCTATGACAGGACTATTCAACTGTATTCTTAGAAGGTCTATGACAGGACTATTCAACTGTATTCTTAGAAGGTCTATGACAGGACTATTCAACTGTATTCTTAGAAGGTCTACGACAGGACTATTCAACTGTATTCTTAGAAGGTCTATGACAGGACTATTCAACTGTATTCTTAGAAGGTCTATGACAGGACTATTCAACTGTATTCTTAGAAGGGATATGACAGGACTATTCAACTGTATTCTTAGAAGGTCTATGACAGGACTATTCAACTGTATTCTTAGAAGGTCTACGACAGGACTATTCAACTGTATTCTTAGAAGGTCTATGACAGGACTATTCAACTGTATTCTTAGAAGGTCTACGACAGGACTATTCAACTGTATTCTTAGAAGGTCTATGACAGGACTATTCAACTGTATGTTGCCTGGCCTGCAAAGTACCAGGATGTTGTCTCTGATTTTGAATCTGAATTATGAGAACTGAATTTGAAAATGTAATCTGAATGCATCTGAGAAGTTGAAACTTTGATAAACGAGATACACAGACAATAAAAGCAATATTGAAACTGAATATATAGCTACATATTGAATATTCAATTCAATTACATTTGAAAAATGAATGCAATATTCACTCAATTAAGTTTAAAATTTAATTCGGTTGGCACTAAACTCGCTCCATACTTACACACACAATGATCATGTTTTTGTCTGAGACAAGACCAGCAGCCTCTACCTTAGTGAACTCGTCCTCGTCTTTGATATCCAGAGCATTGTTTGCAAACTCCAGCAGCTCCACTGCACTCTCCAAGGCACTGCCGCTCTGTGATAGTTGATGCTATGGAGCAAACGGGGAAAATACATTTGAGAACGGTGAGCTGTTACAACTGTTACAACAATGAACTGTTACAACAATGAATGTAATTTACCTTGATACCTCATGTTGAGGCCTGATTAAAATCCACACACACACACACACACACACACACACACACACACACACACACACACACACACACACACACACATATATATATATATATATATATATATATATATACACACACATTATATACAGTCGTATGAAAAAGTTTGGGCACCCCTCTGAGGCTGCATAACAGAAAATGATCACAGTGGCATGCCATTCATTTTCTAATAAAAGCTGAGTACTGGGGTATTGTCCAGACAAAGATTTTAGTGTAGCAATATTAAGTTGTATCGGAGAGGCAAAGGCGAAGGATGGTGAGAACGGTCAAAAACAGCCCACAGACCACCTCCAAAGACCTACATCATCTTGCTGCAGATGATGTCACTGTGCATCGTTCAACAATTCAGCGCACTTTGCACAAGGAGAAGCTGTATGGGAGAGTGATGCGGAAGAAGCCTTTTCTGCAAACACACCACAAACAGAGTCGCTTGAGGTATGCAAACACACATTTGGACAAGCCAGCTTAATTTTGGAATAAGGTGCTGTGGACTGATGAAACAAAGATTGAGTTATTTGGTCATAACAAGGAGCGTTATGCATGGCGGCAAAAGAACACAGCGTTCCAAGAAAAACACTTGCTACCCACAGTAAAATTTGGTGGGGGTTCCATCATGCTGTGGGGCTGTGTGGCCAGTGCCGGTACTGGGAATCTTGTTAAAGTTGAGGGTCGCATGGATTCCACTCAATATCAGCAGATTCTTGGGAATAATGTTGAAGAATCAGTCACAAAGTTGAAGTTACGCCGGGGCTGGATATTTCAACAAGACAACGACCCAAAACACTGCTCAAAATCTACCCTGGCATTTATGCAGAGGAACAAGTACAATGTTCTGGAATGGCCATCCCAGTCCCCAGACCTGAATATCATTGAGAATCTGTGGGATGATTTGAAGGGGGCTGTCCATGCTCGGCAACCATCAAACCTAACTGAACTGGAGATGTTTTGTAAGGAGGAATGGTCCAAAATACCTTCATCCAGAATCCAGACACTCATTAGAGGCTATAGGAAGCGTATAGAGGCTGTTATTTTAGCAAAAGGAGGCTCTACTAAATATTGATGTGATTTTTCTGTTGGGGCCCAAATTTATGCACCTGTCTAATTTTGTTTTGATGCATATTGCACATTTTCTGTTAATCCAATAAACCTCATTTCACTACTGAAATATTACTGTGTCCATCAGTTATTTGATAGATCAAAATGAAATTGCTGATCCAAACACCCAATTATTTATAAATGGAAATCATGGAAATTGTCAGGGGTGCCCAAACTTTTGCATACGACTGTATATATTGGAATATCTACATAGACGTACATTATCAGCAACCATCACTCCTGTGTTCCAATGCCACGTTGTGTTAGCTAATCAAAGTTTTGCTTCCTTTGCCCATCTTAATCTTTTATTTTGATTGGCCTGTCTGAGATATGGCTTTTTCTTTGCAACTCTGCCTAGAAGGCCAGCATCCTGGAGTCGCCTCTTCACTGTTGACGTTGAGACTGGTGTTTTGTGGTACTATTTAATGAAGCTGCCAGTTGAGGACTTGTGAGGCGTCTGTTTCTCAAACTAGACACTCTAATGTACTTGTCCTCTTGCTCAGTTGTACACCGGGGCCTCCCACTCCTCTTTCTATTCTGGTTAGAGCCAGTTTGCGCTGTTCTGTGAAGGGAGTAGTACACTGCGTTGTACGAGATCTTCAGTTTCTTGGCAATTTCTCACATGGAATTACCTTCATTTCACAGAACAAAAATAGACTGACGAGTTTCAGAAGAAAGTTCTTCGTTTCTGTCCATTTTGAGCCTGTAATCAAACCCACAAATGCTGATGCTCCAGATACTCAACTAGTCTAAAGAAGGCCAGTTTTATTGCTTCTTTAATCAGCACAACAGTTTCCAGCTGTGTTAACATAATTGCAAAAGGGTTTTCTAATGATCAATTAGCCTTTTAAAATGATACACTTGGATTAGCTAACACAACGTGCCATTGGAACACAGGAGTGATGGTTACTGATAATAGGCCTCTGTATGTAGATATTCCATTAAAAATCAATAGTCATTTACAACATTAACAATGTCTACACTGTATTTCTGACCAATTTTATGTTATTTTAATGGAAGAAAAATAGCTTTTCTTTCAAAAACAAGGACATTTCTAAGTGACCCCAAACTTTTTAACTGTATTTTATATTATACTGTATTTACATTATGCAAAACAGTAGTATACTGAACAAAAATATAAACTAAACATGCAACAATTACAAAAATGTTAGTGAGTCACAGTTCATATAAGGAAATCAGCCAATTTAAATAATTTATTTAGGCCTTAATCTATGGATTTCACATGACTGGAAATACAGATCTGCATTTGTTGGTCACAGATATCTTTAAAAAAAGGAAGGGTTGTGGATCAGAAAACCAGTTAGTATCTGGTGACCACCATTTGCCTCATGCAGCGCGACATATCTCCTTCGCATAGAGTTTATCAGGCTGTTGGAATGTTGTCCCACTCCTCTTCAATGGGTGTGCGAAGTAACTGGATATTGGCGGGAACTGGAACAAGCTGTTGTACACGTCGATCCAGAGCATCCCAAACATGCTCAATGGGTGACATGTCTGAGGAGCATGCAGGCCATGGAAGAACAGTCATTTTCAGATTTGTTACATTAAATTCTCTGGCAACAGCTCTGGTGGACATTCCTGCAGTCAGCATGCCAATTGACACTCCCTTAAACCTTGAGACATCTGTTGCATTGTGTTGTGTGACAAAACCGCACATTTTAGAGTGGCCTTTTATTGTCCCCAGCACAAGGTGCACCTGTGTAATGATCATGCTGTTTCTTGATATGCCACACCTGTCAGGTGGATGGATTATCTTGACAATGGAGAAATGCTCACTAACAGGGATGTAAAGAACATTGTGCACAAAATGTGAGAGAAATAATCTTTTGTGCGTATGGAACTTTTCTGGGATCTTTTATTTCAGCTCATGAAAAATGGGACCAACACTTTACATGCTGCGTTTATATTGTTGTTCAGTGTAGTTTAAACACAAGGACATTCAGTTTGTGATTCTTTCCACTGTTAAGAGAGAATACCATGAACACAATGTTGGTCCTCTCTATCTGATTGGTCAAACAGATACAGTCCTACTCATAAAGGTTTTCTGATCATAAAACACGTCAATATCCCTCCCAGTCGGAAGAGAAGTGCTGCTGTGGCAGATTGAAGTCTCTGCTGAGTCAGACTCAGGCTGCATCCCAAATGGCACCCTATTCCCTATTTAGTAGTGCCCTATTCCCTATTTAGTAGTGCACTATTCCCTATTTAGTAGTGCACTATTCCCTATTTAGTAGTGCCCTATTCCCTATTTAGTAGTGCCCTATTCCCTATTTAGTAGTGCACTATTCCCTATTTAGTAGTGCACTATTCCCTATTTAGTAGTGCACTATTCCCTATTTAGTAGTGCACTATTCCCTATTTAGTAGTGCACTATTCCCTATTTAGTAGTGCACTAAATAGAGAATAGGGTGCCATTTGGGATGCACTGAAGTTGAACAGTCATATCTCATAACTGTCCTTCCTACAGGACAAAGTTGGCAACAAGGTCTTCTAATGGTCAGCTATCAGAAAGACGATCAGCTGCTATTGCTAAGCCTCCTCTCAGGTTCCAGGGACCCCAAGGAGAGAGGACCAGAGAGGGGGAAAGGGAACATAGAGTACCCCAAGGAGAGAGGACCAGAGAGGGGGAAAGGGAACATAGAGTACCCCAAGGAGAGAGGACCAGAGAGGGGGAAAGGGAACATAGAGTACCCCAAGGAGAGAGGACCAGAGAGGGGGAAAGGGAACATAGAGTACCCCAAGGAGAGAGGACCAGAGAGGGGGGCAAGGTAACAGAGTACCCCAAGGAGAGAGAACCAGAGAGGGGGCAAGGTAACAGAGTACCCCAAGGAGAGAGAACCAGAGAGGGGGCAAGGTAACATAGAGTACCCCAAGGAGAGAGGACCAGAGAGGGGGCAAGGGAACAGAGAGTACCCCAAGGAGAGAGGACCAGAGAGGGGGCAAGGGAACAGAGAGTACCCCAAGGAGAGAGAACCAGAGAGGGGGCAAGGTAACAGAGAGTACCCCAAGGAGAGAGAACCAGAGAGGGGGCAAGGGAACAGAGAGTACCCCAAGGAGAGAGAACCAGAGAGGGGGCAAGGTAACATAGAGTACCCCAAGGAGAGAGAACCAGAGAGGGGGCAAGGGAACAGAGAGTACCCCAAGGAGAGAGAACCAGAGAGGGGGCAAGGTAACAGAGAGTACCCCAAGGAGAGAGAACCAGAGAGGGGGCAAGGTAACATAGAGTACCCCAAGGAGAGAGAACCAGAGAGGGGGCAAGGGAACAGAGAGTACCCCAAGGAGAGAGAACCAGAGAGGGGGCAAGGTAACAGAGAGTACCCCAAGGAGAGAGAACCAGAGAGGGGGCAAGGTAACATAGAGTACCCCAAGGAGAGAGGACCAGAGAGGGGGCAAGGGAACAGAGAGTACCCCAAGGAGAGAGGACCAGAGAGGGGGCAAGGGAACAGAGAGTACCCCAAGGAGAGAGAACCAGAGAGGGGGCAAGGTAACAGAGAGTACCCCAAGGAGAGAGAACCAGAGAGGGGGCAAGGGAACAGAGAGTACCCCAAGGAGAGAGGACCAGAGAGGGGGCAAGGGAACAGAGAGTACCCCAAGGAGAGAGAACCAGAGAGGGGGCAAGGGAACTAAACTACTAACAAAAAAACAGCTTAAAGGGTAGCTCTTGGAAAAACAAATCGTGAACAACATGGTTTAGTTTGCAGTCCTTCAAAAAGAGTCTGGTATTGACAGACTCACTGACACGGATTTAATAACTTTGATGAAATAAAGCAAACAGGTGTATATTTTTCATTTACCTGAGTAGCCAGTTCATTAGGTACACCCATCTATTGTCAAGTCGGACCTCCATTTGACTCCAGAACAGAATTGTTAGGGGCATGGGAGCATTGACCTAGTGTGTACCAGGCAGGATGTGTCCATGCTATTTACCCCAAATCCTGCCTCTGCCATCAGCATGACTCAACAGGAACTGGGATTCAGGCAACGTTTTTCCACTCCTCAAGTGTTGGTGATGGCGTGCCCACTGGAGACGCTTCTTCTTGTTTTTAGCTGATAAGAGTGGAACCCGGGGTGGTCGTCTGCTGCCATAGCCCATCCATGACAAGGACTGATGAGTTGTGTGTTCTGAGATGCTGTTCTGTACACCACTATTGTACTGTGCCGTTATTTGTCTGTTTGTGGCTCCGCCTGTTAGCTTACACTATTCTTGCCATTAACCTCTCATCAATGAGCTGTTTTCATCCACAGGACTGCTGCTGACTGGACTTTTTTGTTTGTCACATCATTCTCTGTAAACTCTAGACGCTGTCGTGCGTGAAAGCCCAGGAGGGTCGGTGGTTTCTGAGGTACTGGATCTCATATGCCTGCCACCGACGATCATACCAAGGTCGCTTAGGTCACTCGTTTTGCCAATTCAATCGAAGAGTAACTGAATTCCTGATCCCTGTCTGCCTGCTTTATATAGCAAACCACGGCCACGTGACTCACTGTCTGTAGGAGCGAACATTACCTAACAAACTGGCCGACTAGAATACAGTATATACATATGAAGTGGACAGCAGTAGTTATATATAATGAACCATGACTAGAATACAGTATATACATATGAAGTGGACAGCAGTAGTTATATATAATGAACCATGACTAGAATACAGTATATACATATGAAGTGGACAGCAGTAGTTATATATAACGAACCATGACTAGAATACAGTATATACATATGAAGTGGACAGCAGTAGTTATATATAATGAACCATGACTAGAATACAGTATATACATATGAAGTGGACAGCAGTAGTTATATATAACGAACCATGACTAGAATACAGTATATACATATGAAGTGGACAGCAGTAGTTATATATAATGAACCATGACTAGAATACAGTATATACATATGAAGTGGACAGTAGTAGTTATATATAACGAACCATGACTAGAATACAGTATATACATATGAAGTGGACAGCAGTAGTTATATATAATGAACCATGACTAGAATACAGTATATACATATGAAGTGGACAGCAGTAGTTATATATAATGAACCATGACTAGAATACAGTATATACATATGAAGTGGACAGCAGTAGTTATATATAACGAACCATGACTAGAATACAGTATATACATATGAAGTGGACAGCAGTAGTTATATATAACGAACCATGACTAGAATACAGTATATACATATGAAGTGGACAGCAGTAGTTATATATAATGAACCATGACTAGAATACAGTGTATACATATGAAGTGGACAGCAGTAGTTATATATAATGAACCATGACTAGAATACAGTATATACATATGAAGTGGACAGCAGTAGTTATATGTAATGAACCATGACTAGAATACAGTATATACATATACAGTGGGTAAAACAGTATGTAAACATTATTAAAGTGGCCAGTGTTTAATGACTCTATGTACATAGTGCAGCAGTCTCTAAGGTTCAGGGTAGAGTACTGGGCGGAGACCGGCTAGTGGTGACTGTTTAACAGTCTGATGGCCTGGAGATACAAGCTGTTTATCAGTCTCTCGGTCCTGTCTTTGATGTACCTGTACTGATCTCGTTTTCTGGATGATAGCGGGGTGAACAGTCTGTGGCTCGGGTGGTTGATGTTCTTGGTGATTTTCTTGGCCTTCATGTGACACCGAGTGCTTGAGATGTCCTGGAGGGCAGGTAGTGTACCCCCGGTGATGTGTTGGGCTGACCACACCACCCTCTGAAGAGCCCTGCGGTTGTGGACAGTAGAATTGCCGTACCAGGCGGTGATACAGACCAACAGGATGTTCTCAATGGTGCATCTGTTTGTCAGGGTCTTAGGGGCCAAGCCATATTTTTTCAGTCTCTTGAGGTTGAAGAGGTGCTTTAGTGCCGTCTTCACCATGCTGTCGGTGTGAATGGAAGCTTTTTACCCCTCTCCTCTGCGGTCCCGTCAATGTGGATAGAGGTGTGCTCTGTCTGCCATCTCCTGAAGTCCACGATCTGCTCCTTCATTTTGTTGACGTTGATGGAGAGGTTATTTTCCTGGCACCAATCCTACAGGGCTCTAACCTCCTCTTTGTAACACCACTCCTTACCACTGGTATTAGTTATGAGGGTTGTTGTAGTGCCTCCGTACACCCCTCACAGCCTGGGGTCTCTCTTTCTCTGTGTGTGTGTGTATGTACAGTTGAAGTCGGAAGTTTACATACACTTAGGTTGAAGTCATTAAAACTTATTTTTCAACCAATCACAGATTTCATGTTAACAAACTATAGTTTTGGCAAGTCGGTTAGGACATCTACTTTGTGCATGACACAAGTAATTCTTCCAACAATTGTTTACAGACAGATTATTTCACTTATAATTCACTATATCACAAATCCAGTGGGTCAGAAGTTTACATTCACTAAGTCGACTGTGCTTTTAAACAGCTTGGAAAATTCCAGAAAATTATGTAATGGCTTTAGAAGCTTCTGATATGCTAATTGACATAATTTGAGTCAATTAGAGGTGTACCTGTGGATGTATTTCAAGGCCTGCCTTCAAACTCAGTGCCTCTTTGCTCGACATCATGGGAAAATCAAAAGAAATCAGCCAAGACCTCAGAAAAAGGAATTGTAGACCTCCACAAGTCTGGTTCATCCTTGGGAGCAATTTCCAAATGCCTGAAGGTACCACGTTCATCTGTACAAACAATAGTACGCAAGTATAAACACCGTGGGACCACGCAGCCGTCATACGGCTCAGGAAGTAGACTCGTTCTGTCTCCTAGAGATGAATGTACTGCGAAAAGTGAAAATCAATCCCAGAATAACAGCAAAGGACCTTGTGAAGATGCTGGAGGAAACGGGTACAAAAGTATCTACAGTTGAAGATTTAACTTTCTTACCGATGTCTTGAGATGTTGTGTCAATATATCCACATAATTTTCCTTCCTCATGATGCCATCTATTTTGTAAAGTGCACCAGTCCCTCCTGCAGCAAAGCACCCCAACAACAAGATGCTGCCACACCCGTGCTTTAAATGTAGTTGGCTATGGTGTATGTAAACTTCAGACTTCAACTGTATATGAGATAGAGATGTACTGGTAGTAATGGATGGGTTTGGTTGTTGTGCTTGGTTAATGGCACCGGAGTAAAGGGCAGCCGTTTTACGGGAGCCTAACCAATTGTGCTATTATGTGTGTTTTTTCACGTTATTTGTAACTTATTTTGTACATAATGTTTCTGCCACCGTATCTTACGGCCGAAAAGAGCTTCTGGATATCAGGACAGCGATTACTCACCTCGGACTGGACAAATTTTTCTTCAACAATCCGGACGCGATAACATTCCGCTGGTGGGATATACTATTTGTAAACAACAGCAGGTGCAAGAAATCTAAGGAAGTCTCTAGATTTTGCTCGCCTGAAGTAGAGTATGCAGATGCTAAGCTACAGGACTGTTTTGCTAGCACAGACTGGAATATGGTACCTGTAGTTCCTGTGCCTTCTTGGCCCCTTCCTGTTTGATGGTGTTGGTCAGGGGTTAGGGGTTAGGGGTCAGGGGTTAGGTACCTGTAGTTCCTGTGCCTTCTTGGCCCCCTCCTGTTTGATGGTGTTGGTCAGGGGTTAGGGGTTAGGGTTAGGGGTCAGGGGTTAGGTACCTGTAGTTCCTGTGCCTTCTTGGCCCCTTCCTGTTTGATGGTGTTGGTCAGGGGTTAGGGGTTAGGGTTAGGGGTCAGGGGTTAGGTACCTGTAGTTCCTGTGCCTTCTTGGCCCCCTCCTGTTTGATGGTGTTGGTCATGCTCTCCTTCATCTCAACCAGGACGGTGAATAACGTGTCAAACTCCTCCTCCAGGTCTGACACTGCTTGTGTGGAGTTCACCTTTAAAAGTCAAACATATTGATTAACCTCTGAACCCTGAACCATATCTCTGCGTTTATCTCTGCGTTTATCTCTGCGTCTATCTCTGCGTCACAAGTCTATTGATTGATTAACAGCATATTTGGTAAATGGAAATTACTGTACAAGATTGTAATATCAGTATTATTATTGCTGTATGCTATGTTTAATATAATTACTGTACAAGATTGTAATATCAGTATTATTATTGCTGTATGTTATGTTTAATATAATTACTGTACAAGATTGTAATATCAGTATTATTATTGCTGTATGCTATGTTTAATATAATTACTGTACAAGATTGTAATATCAGTATTATTATTGCTGTATGCTATGTTTAATATAATTACTGTACAAGATTGTAATATCAGTATTATTATTGCTGTATGCTATGTTTAATATAATTACTGTACAAGATTGTAATATCAGTATTATTATTGCTGTATGTATGTTATGTTTAATATAATTGACAGTGTGATTATTTATATGTCTTACCTGGACACCAGCCAGAGAGTGACTAAGTGTTTCCATGAAGTTATGAAGCTCCTCATTTTTATTGGCCAACGTGGTTATTATTCTTTGTAGGGCCTCCTGCAACACAGAACATAAAATAAATAATCATTTTATAATAATACATAGAATTTAAATAGCGCTGTTCATTACACAGGAATGTCAAAACTCAACGTAGAATATAGGGGGTGTCTCTCAATATGCATAGCTAGCACGCTAGTTAAACAGACAAAAAACCACCTAAAACTAATGTTATGCAAAGTAGATGTAAATTATTAAAGTAGTAGCTAGCCAGTTAGCTCTATTGACTTGCGATCTACGCACACTACAGTGGGTCAACATGTCAAAAAGAACACAGCATGTATTTATCAACGTATCAAGATGAGGGCTGTTTCAGTGACCGTATTACCGCCACATCGGCCGCCACATCGGCCGCCACACTGGCAGTCAAATTCCATGTGGCCGTTTAGTCACGGTAATTAGGCTTCTCCAAGCTCTGATGCTGCTGATGGTCATTAGTATCCTACCAACCCTGCTAACTTCCTGGTACTCAGCACTCTATTGTCCCTCTAATCACTCTGACATCAATGCAAATGTAATCAAAAATCTATTCAAACCCATAATGAGAGCCCATGAGCTCATGTTGTCAACATTTCTATAGGCTGTGCAAATGTGTAATAAAACAGAGTTTTGATGGTCTCTATTAAAGAGGATCCCATCAGCTTTCTATAGGCTAATATAAAACAAACTGCTTCGCTTTACAACAGGAGTATAGCATGGAAATGAACAAAGGGAAAAGCGTCCTCCACTCTCTACTTAAGTTCATAGAGACATGTATTTCCCCTACCTCTGTTCCAGACAGGTACATGATAATGGTCCATTCTAAATCTAAACTAATTTCAGACACATACAGTGCATTCAGAAAGTTTCAGACCCATTGACTTTTTCCATGTTGTTACATTACAGCCTTATCATTTTAATCCTCATCAATCTATAATATAAATACCCCAAATGATAATTATAATATAAATACCCCATAATGACCCAAATGATAATTATAATATAAATACCCCATGATGACCCAAATTATAATTATAATATAAATACCCCATAATGACCCAAATTATAATTATAATATAAATACCCCATAACGACACAAATTATAATTATAATATAAATACCCCAAATTATAATTATAATATAAATACCCCATGATGACCCAAATGATAATTATAATATAAATACCCCATAATGACCCAAATGATAATTATAATATAAATACCCCATGATGACCCAAATTATAATTATAATATAAATACCCCATAATGACCCAAATTATAATTATAATATAAATACCCCATAATGACCCAAATTATAATTATAATACATATACCCCATAACGACACAAATTATAATTATCATATAAATACCCCATAATGACCCAAATTATAATTATAATATAAATACCCCAAATTATAATTATAATATAAATACCCCATGATGACCCAAATGATAATTATAATATAAATACCCCATGACCCAAATTATAATTATAATATAAATACCCCATGATGACCCAAATTATAATTATAATACATATACCCCATAACGACACAAATTATAATTATCATATAAATACCCCATAATGACCCAAATTATAATTATAATATAAATACCCCATGACCCAAATTATAATTATAATATAAATACCCCATGATGACCCAAATTATAATTATAATACATATACCCCATAACGACACAAATTATAATTATCATATAAATACCCCCATAATGACCCAAATTATAATTATCATATAAATACCCCAAATTATAATTATAATATAAATACCCCATAATGACCCAAATGATAATTATAATATAAATACCCCATAACGACACAAATTATAATTATAATATAAATACCCCATAACGACACAAATTATAATTATAATATAAATAACCCCATAATGACCCAAATTATAATTATAATATAAATACCCCATAACGACACAAATTATAATTATAATATAAATAACCCCATAATGAACCAAATTATAATTTGTAATAATATAAATACCCCATATTTACAAAGCGACAACAGTTTTTTTGAATGTCTTTCACTTATAAACAACAAAAAAAAGAAATACCTTATTTACGTAAGTATTCAGACCCTTTGCTATGAGACTCGAAATTGAGCTCAGGTTCATCCTGTTTCCATTGATCATACTTGAGATGTTTCTACAACTTGATTGGAGTCCACCTGTGGTAAATTCAATTGATTGGAAAGGCACACACCTCTCTATATAAGGTCCTACAGTTGACAGTGCATGTCAGAGAAAAAACCAAGCCATGAGGTGGAAGGAATTGTCCGCAGAGCTCCTAGACAGGATTGTGTCGGAGCTCTAATGTCTGCAGCATTGAAGGTCCCCAAGAACACAGTGGCCTCCATCATTCTTAAATGGAAGGAGTTTGGAACCACCAAGACTCTTCCTAGAGCTGCCCGCCCGGCCAAACTAAGCAATCGAGGTAGAAGGGCCTTGGTCAGGGAGGTGACCAAGAACCTGATGGTCACGATGACAAAGCTCCAGAGTTCCTCTGTGGAGATGAGAGAATTTTCCAGAATTACAACCTTCCCTGCAGCACTCCACCAATCAGGCCTTTATGATTGTGTGGCCAAACGGAAGCCACTCTTCTGTAAAAGGCACATGACAGCCTGCTTGGAGTTTGCCAAAAGCTACCTAAAGACTCTCTGACCATGAGAAACAAGATTCTCTGGTCTGATGAAAGCCAAGATTGAACTCTTTGGCCTGAATGACACGTCTGGAGGAAACCTGGCACCATCCCTACATTGAAGCATGGTGGTGGCAGCATCAAGCTGTGGGGATGTTTTTCAGCGGCAGGGACTGGGAGACTAGTCAGGATCGAGGGAAAGATGAACGGAGCAAAGTACAGAGAGATCCTTGATGAAAACCTGCTCCAGAGGTTCACAAAGCCAAGACAATGCAGGAGTGACTTTGGGACAAGTCTCTGAATGTGGCCCTGCAAGAGCCCGGACTTGAAACTGATCGAACATCTCTGGAGAAACCTGAAAATAGCTGTGCAGCGACGCTCCCCATCCAACCTGACAGAGCTTGAGAGGATCTGCAGAGACGAATGGGAGAAACTCCCCAAATATAGGTGTGCCAAGCTTGTAGCGTCATACCCAAGAAGACTCAAGGCTGTAATCACTGCCAAAGGTTCTTCAACAAAGTACTGAGTAAAGGGTCTGAATACTTGCAAATAGTAGCTAGCTAGAAATTGAGCAAAAATGAGTTTTTCAAAGATTTCAAAGAAAATGAAAGTAGACAATGAATGTATGGTGTTTCGGCAAGTGGACATAGAAATATTTATTTATTGGAGGTATCAGGGAAATGTATTTTTATTTATTTATTATTTAACCTTTATTTAACTAGGCAAGTCAGTTAAGAACAAATTCTTATTTACAATGACGGCTGCTTATCGATCACTGCACCTGTATATAGCCCTTCTGTAAATAGCCCACACTACTACCTCATCCCCATATTTATTTTTGTTATTTTCACTAATCTTGCACTCCAGTATCTCTATTTGCACATCATCATTTGCACATCCTTCATTCCTGTGTTAATGATGATAATCTGTAATTTACTTCACCACTATGGTCTATTTATTGTCCTACCTCCTAACCTTACTGCATTTTTGCACTACATTTTGCACTCTGTTTATAGATTTTTCTATTGTGTTTTTGACTGTTTGTTTAATGTGTAACTCTGTGTTGTTGTTTTTTGTCGCACTGCTTTGCTTTGTCTTGGCCAGGTCGCAGTTGCAAATGAGAACTTGTTCTCAACTGACCTACCTGGTTAAATAAAGGTGAAATAAAAAAATTAAAAAAAACCTACAGGGTCAGCCGCTGGAGCAAATTAGGGCTAAGTGCCTTGCTCAAGGACAGACAGGTTTTGCATCTTGTTAGCTTGGATAGTCGAACCAGCAACCTTTCGGTTACTGGCCCAATGCTCTAACTGCTAGGCTACCTGCCGCCCAGAAGCTGTGTGCTTAGTATGCAAAGAGTGCATCTCTGTCTTGAAAGAGATGCAGCTGGCGGGCGGGTGTTAAGAAGTGCGGTTTGGCGGGTCATGTTTCGGAGGATGCATGACTCGACCTTCGCCTCCCGAGCCCGCTGGGGACCTTCGCTACGAAACTGACTATGTTACTGACTACAATATTGACTTTAGTGTCAACTATGGTACTGACTACGGTACTGACTACATTATTGACTTTAGTGTCGACTACTACCTTAATACCAGGCTATACATTGAACAGGACAAACTGATAACACTTTAATACCAGGCTATACATTGAACAGGACAAACAGATAACACCTTAATACCAGGCTATACATTGAACAGGACAAACAGATAACACTTTAATACCAGGCTATACATTGAACAGGACAAACTGATAACACCTTAATACCAGGCTATACATTGAACAGGACAAACAGATAACACTTTAATACCAGGCTATACATTGAACAGGACAAACTGATAACACCTTAATACCAGGCTATACATTGAACAGGACAAACAGATAACACCTTAACACCAGGCTATACATTGAACAGGACAAACAGATAACACCTTAACACCAGGCTATACATTGAACAGAACAGATAACACCTTAATACCAGGCTATACATTGAACAGAACAGATAACACCTTAATACCAGGCTATACATTGAACAGAACAGATAACACCTTAATACCAGGCTATACATTGAACAGGACAAATTGAATCACAGATATGAAAGACCCCACTGACTCCAAGGAGCCATTGCTTCAGTTCAGTTTCCATGTCCAACTACAGTAATATCAGATATCCACTTCTCAACAATAGGGGGCATGGCCTGAGTCTTGCCCTCATCTCATTTGTCCAGCACAAGTTCCGCCCATAGCCGGCAAGGCTCAGCCCACAGACCATGATCTGCCCTGAGCATCAGCACTGACTCACACACCGTTGTATACTAGACGTAAATAATTGATAAAGCAAGTAATTGGGGGTTGTTTGAGATGTTGAATCTCTTGTACTAGCCCTGTTTGGGCAGTCTGTATGTAGGGTTACTTATTAGTGTAAGCTTCTCTCTATATGTCATAATAGACCCTTAATCACACCAATATACTGTACACTGAGTGTACAAAACATTAGGCCTCATTGATGTCACTTGTTAAATCCACTTCAATCATTGTAGATGAAGGGGAGGAGACAGGATAAAGAAAGATTGTTAAGCCTTGAGACAACGGAGACATGGATTGTGTGTGTCATTCAGAGGGTGAATGGGCAAGACAAAAGATTTAACTGCCTTTTAAAACGGTGCATGGTAGTAGGTGCCAGGCGCACCAGTTTGAGTGTGTCAAGAACTGCAACACTGCCGGGTTTTTCACACTCAACAGTTTCCTGTGTGTACCAAGAATGGTCCACCACCCAAAGGACATCCAGCCAACTTGACACAACTGACACATTGGAGTCAACATGGGCCAGCATCCCTGTGGAACGCTTTCGACACCTTGTAGAGTCCATGCCCCGATGAATTAAGGCTGTTCTGAAGGCAACTCAATATTAGGAAGGTGTTCCTAATGTTTTGTACACTCAGTGTAGATACAGTACTGTGTATGTGTATTGTCTTGGACAGTGTACAGAAATGTTTGTGTTTCTGCATGTTCCTCTATATAATGTGCATGTTGACAGATGTCAGTTAGTTTCCGGGGGGACCGACCGGCTGAACGACATGAGGCAGACTGGAGGATTGGGCTTCACTTGTATTTAAATCTGCTGCAGAACACCACAGACAGATTATTGAAATAATATATAATGTGCACACACAGATTAATATCTTCATGTGTGCATTAGGCGGCTAACCCTTCAATGTTTTTTGATCTGACCTATGACCTGGTCCCTAACCCCTAGGCACTAAGTAGATCTGAGAGGATTTTACAGTTTGAGCAGTACAGTAGGATCTTCTCTGTGCCCTCTGAACAGAAAGGTGTAATGTTCACCGTATTGCTGAGCCTTAGGCTACAGCCTACCCATCCAACCCACCCGATAGATAACCCCATGCTGATTGACAACAAGAAACTCAGTGAGATGAACATGAGGTTAGATAACAACGCTGTAGCAGAAGCTTGTAGGCCTACACCTAAAAGCAGTGTTACAGCAGCAGCAGATAAGCGTCAGCTACAAAGGCAGGGGTTTAACAGGACTTAAAGCCTACTACTCTCAACACACAGCAAACCCCCCCGTGGTCATTCCCCAGGGCCGTGTCTGAAATGGCACCCTATTTATTCTGTATATAGTGTACTATTTTTGACCTGAGCCCATAGTAGTTGTTGGAACTTCCAAAAAAATGTGGTGATCTTTTCCTAAATTGAGAATAAAATGTACTAGAATAACAACATTCAGTAAGTTATGGAGGTCCTTTGGAGGAAGGATGTTTGACGTGTCAGTCTAATTGTCTCTAAAAAAAACAGGATCTGCAGTACTTAGAAACAGTCTACTAATCATTTTATGCTGTGAATAGAAATACTACTTATTTGAGCTGTGGCCACTACCAGTAGTACTGGACTGGAAACTGTAACCACAGCAAAGGCCTCTGCCTAGGAGACACATGTCAATGCAATGCTGGCCTCAGGCCTATATCTATTTCAGTAGCATTCTGTTCAGCCCAATGGATACTCCACTGTAAAACACTGTTTAGGAGTGATGTCAAAACATAGGCCCCTAAATGACAGAACTCAAACATGGGGAGTTGGTTTTAAAACATAGGCCCCTAAATGACATATCTGGGTTTAAAAGTCCAGTGGAAGGAGGGAAAGGTGGTTTGATTCAATTTAAAATCTGAAACTTGAGGAAGGTGCATGGCTGCATGAAGTTCCTTTACTAATTAAAAAAAACTCTACTATTCAAATGGATTAATGTTGTAAAGTCAGAATATGACTTATATATATACTGTCCGTCTGCTTGTCTGTCTTCCCGTCTGTCCAAGGTGCTGGCTCCCTACTAATGCCACTTCCTTCTTGAGTGTCACTGTGCCTTTCAGAATTATATTACTCCCCTCCTCTCTCACAGAGGGTTATAATAGACATGTACCACTGGTGTGACCTCTCTCTCTCTCTCAGAGGGTTATAATAGACCTATACCACTGGTGTGACCTCTCCCTCTCTCTCTCTCTCTCTCTCTCTCTCTCTCTCTCTCTCTCTCTCTCTCTCACAGAGGGTTATAATATACCTATACCACTGGTGTGACCCCTCCCTCCCTCTCTCTCTCTCTCTCTCTCTCTCTCTTTTACAGAGGGTTATAATAGACCTATACCACTGGTGTGATCTCTCCCTCTCTCTCTCGCTCTCTCTCTCACAGAGGGTTATAATAGACCTGTACCACTGGTGTGACCTCTCTCTCTCTCTCTCTCTCTCTCTCTCGGGGTTATAATAGACCTGTACCACTGGTGTGACCTCTCTCTCTCCCTCTGACTGAGTAATAGACTTAGGAGAGGCTTAGATTGACAGCACGTGCTAAAGGCTAGCCTCTCGTTTCCATCTTCCTTTCCTCCCTATTGGGTACAAAATGAGAGGAGAGGTAGCCCTACAGCTCATGGTCTGTTTCATAGTAACACCCTAGTAATGCTGATAACACGCCAAACGACAAGATCATCATGTTGCTATAGGCCCTTGACAACAGACTTAAAGCAACAACATAACAAATATAATGTTTCATTTTTCAGGATGACTTCAAAAATATTGTAATATTCTGAGATGTATGACAAGTCCATGAAAGGTATTTAACCACAAATAAGAACCTTCTAATAATATTATGTGTTGTTGTTGTTGCAATAACAGATTGTCTGATCTAAAGTGGCAGACCAATAAACAGCCTATAGGCCAGGCAAAGCTATAGAATAAAGACATGAATGACTTTGACACCTGCTGTGACTGTCAAAACCACAACAACAAGTAGGAAGTTAATTACTTTACAGAAGTGCACCTTGTCATTATATTCAATAACAAGATCAATGTCAAATGTGTCAAATCATCGATGGTTAGAGGAGCTGTCACGGTCACAGGAAAGATGTGTGAACATTGGAGGAGAATACCAAGAAGAAGGAAACGTTCGGAAGCAACATTGTATCAGAAAATATCTAGTTTCCAAGTCAACAGATTCTTCATAAGTAACAGAGCGAATGTGAACATGTTTCCAGCCCTAAAACATCACGCTTATTGGTGATACACAATGACAAAATAACGGAATGTTGAACTAATGTTGGATATATTTTCGATCTTTCTCAGCATGCTCGTCTCGTTAGATACAACTATTACGTTGACTAAAGGTGCAGCTTGAAAGCTGTACACAATGTTGCCAGCATTATGTCATGCACAGCTGACGACCGAATCATCATCGATATTGGTTCATAATACACCGGGTGCACTTACTTTTTGAGAGTCCATACCGAGGACCGAAACACAAATATAATCAAATCCAACGCATAGGCAGGCAGACGAACTTTTCTCTAAAGAGGAAGACGATTACCCAGCTGGATGGCGGAGCATAGGGTACGTACATGCGCAGTAGTTTTTTAACCCTCGCCCTCATAAATTATAGGCAATATACAAAATGTAGACTTGTTGCGCCCTCCACTGGACTAAAGAAGAAAGATTTCTCATTAAACGTCCAATTTCACGAGTTCATACCTCAGTGGTCACGTGGGTTTTGCAGAAGGATTCCACTTCGCAGAGATTTCCACAAAGGTCTCGCGATAATGGCTGGTTGCTGTGGTAACGTAAAAAGACGTGTACTGGCAGCTTGCTCGCTAACTACAACAACAACAACAACAACGCAAACAATCAATTGACAGTCAGTCATATAGCGGTTTGACACCTTTACAAAACACGAGGTAAGTTGGTACACTTATATTATATTATAAGTATTATTATATCTACCTAGAAATTGCCGAGACAAGAGACAAAAGTTTAATTAGCAAGCTAGCTAGCAACATCCAGCTAACATTAGCCTAGCTAGCTAACATGTTGCTAGTAACTAACCAACGGCACAGCTAGGAAATGCACCATGCCTAGCTTTCCTAACGTTACTCCAGGCAGTTCCTTGACAGACTGATTTTCTTCTGCAGGATTTTGTGGAGAGGAGAGAACCAGTGAAGAGATGGCGAGCCAGAGGCCACCATCAGGTAGACCGATGAGTCGGGGGTCTCTAGTACCAGGAACTGGGAGACCTCCAACTGCCATCAGACCTCCACCCACAGCCATTAGGGTCGGCACTGGGGTGAGATGATTTCAAGTAGCTATGAACTAGTGCTTACCAAGACATTATGTACAGTTGAAGTCAGATGTTTACATACACCTTAGCCAAATACAATTAAACTCAGTTTTTCACAATTCCTGACGTTTAATCCTAGTAAAAATTCCCTGTCTTAGGTCAGTTAGCCACTTTATTTTAAGAGAGAATGATTTATTTCAGCTTTCATTTCTTTCATCACATTCCCAGTGGGTCAGAGGTTTACATACACTCAATTAGTATTTGGTAGCATTGCCTTTTAAATTGGGTCAAATGTTTCGGGTAGCCTTCCACAAGCTTCCCACAATAAGTTGGGTGAATTTTGTCCCATTCCTCCTGACAGAACTGGTGTAACTGAGTCAGGTTTGTAGGCCTCCTTGCTCGCACACGCTTTTTCAGTTCTGCCCACAAATGTTCTATAGGATTGAGGTCAGGGCTTTGTGATGGCCACTCCAATACCTTGACTTTGTTGTCCTTAAGCCACTTTGCCAGAACTTTGGAAGTATGCTTGGGGTCATTGTCCATTTGGAAGACCCATTTGCGACCAAGCTTTATCTTCCTGACTGATATCTTGAGATGTTGCTTCAATATATCCACATAATTTTCCTTCCTCATGATGCCATCTATTTTGTGAAGTGCACCAGTCCCTCCTGCAGCAAAGCACCCCAACAACAAGATGCTGCCACCCCCGTGCTTTCATGGTTGGGATGGTGTTCTTCGGCTTGCAAGCCTCCCCCTTTTTCCTCCAAACATAACGATGGTCATTATGGCCAAATAGTTCTATTTTTTGTTTCATCAGACCAGAGGACATTTCTCCAAAAAGTACAATCTTTGTCCCCATGTGCAGTTGAAAACCATAGTCTGGCTTTTTTATGGCGGTTTTGGAGCAGTGGCTTCTTCCTTGCTGAGCAGCCTTTCAGGTTATGTCAATATAGGACTTAGGTTTTATTGTGGATATAGATACTTTTGTACCGTTTCCTCCAGCATCTTCACAAGGTCCTTTGCTGTTGTTCTGGGATTGATTTGCACTTTTCGCACCAAAGTACGTTCATCTCTAGAAGACAGAACGCTTCTCCTTCCTGAGCGGTATGACGGCTGCGTGGTCCCATGGTGTTTATACTTGCATACTATTGTTTGTACAGATGAACGTGGTACCTTCAGGCGTTTGGAAATTGCTCCCAAGGATGAACAAGACTTGTGGAGGTCTACAATGATTTTTCTGAGGTTTTGGCTGATTTCTTTTGATTTTCCCATGATGTCGAGCAAAGAGGCACTGCGTTTGAAGGTAGGCCTTGAAATACATCCACAGATACACCTCCAATTGACTCAAATTATGTCAATTAACCTATCAGAAGCTTCTAAAGCCATGACATGATTTTCTGGAATTTTCCAAGCTATTTAAAGGCACAGTCAACTTAGTGAATGTAATCTTCTGACCCACTGGAATTGTGATATAGTGAATTATAAGTGAAATAATCTGTCCTTAAACAATTGTTGGAAGAATTACGTGTGTCATGCACAAAGTAGATGTCCTAACCTACTTGACAAAACTATAGTTTGTTAACATGAAATCTGTGGAGTGGCTGAAAAATGAGTTTTAATGACTTCAGCCTAAATGTATGTAAACTTCCGACTTCAACTGTATGATAACTATTTAAAACGTTTTATAAGTTGTAGATCCTTTGTAGTTTGTTTAAAGTGGAATCTAAGCATAATTTCTAGTTAAATAATGTATGCTTGTCTTGTGTAGATGGTGCCGGGTACTGGGCGTCCTGGAACCAGGGGAGTAGCCCTAGGGACCCCTGGTGTTCTCTCTGCTCAAATCAAAGTGGCCGACCGGCCAGTCACCCAGCAGGGCCTGAGCGGCATGAAGACTGGCATGAAGGGTACAGTAGTATTTACCTGTATTATTCACCTGTAATATTAACCTGTATTATTCAGCAGAAATTAAATAGCTGTATTATTCACCTGTAATGTTTAGCTGTATTATATTACCTGTATTATTCAGCTGTAATATTTACCTGTATTATTCACCTGATACAGACACCTATATTATTCAGCTGTAATATTCACCTGTAATATACACCTGTATTATCCAGTTAATCAACTGTATTATTCACCTGTAATATTCACCTGTAATATATACCTGTATTATTCAGCTGTAATATTAACCTGTGTACTCATTGTATTCACCAGTCATATCTATCCTCAGACATCAGTCCACGTTAGTGTGTAGCACACTCCCTAAAATATGTTCTTCTGGTAAAATATAACCATACAGCTGTTTAGGACCCCATATAAAACACAACTTAATGACATTATTTTGATATCGAAGTTGTATTACACACAAATTATTTTCTATCCGTCTGTCATGACATGAGACCTCTCTTCTTTTCCAGGACCTCAGAGGCAGATTCTGGATAAATCCTACTACCTTGGCCTCCTCAGGTAAGGCTCCATATGTTCTATACTGTATCTTCATGTGCCCGTCTGTTCACACAGTGAACATGGTCTTCTATGTGTCTCAACAGGAGTAAGATCAATGAACTGACAACAGAGACCAGCAAACTGCAGAAGGAGATTGACACCTTCAATCAGGAGAACTCTGTGTACCTCTCCTATGAGAAAAGGTAAGCTAATCACCTAGCCAATACATCATGCACAAATAGGTCTTCAGTTGTTTTGTAAAGACAACTCAGAGAAACTTTTTGTTTTATCATCAATTGGTTCTCATGTTCTCATCATCCAAGGTTTATGTGGATGGTCTCTAATGGTCCCGTTGTGTTATCTCCTGCAGAGCAGAAGGTTTATGTGGATGGTCTCGTTGTGTTATCTCCTGCAGAGCAAAAGGTTTATGTGGATGGTCTTTAATGGTCCCGTTGTGTTATCTCCTGCAGAGCAGAAGGTTTATGTGGATGGTCCCGTTGTGTTATCTCCTGCAGAGCAGAAGGTTTATGTGGATGGTCTCTAATGGTCCCGTTGTGTTATCTCCTGCAGAGCAGAAGGTTTATGTGGATGGTCTCGTTGTGTTATCTCCTGCAGAGCAGAAGGTTTATGTGGATGGTCTCTAATGGTCCCGTTGTGTTATCTCCTGCAGAGCAGAAGGTTTATGTGGATGGTCTTTAATGGTCCCGTTGTGTTATCTCCTGCAGAGCAGAAGGTTTATGTGGATGGTCTTTAATGGTCCCGTTGTGTTATCTCCTGCAGAGCAGAAGGACTTGCTGGTCAACTAAAGGATCTACAGGGACAACTGGCAGATTACAATATGGTAAGGAACACATGTCTATTGATGAATAAGATATGATGTTATTATTAACTATGAGTTGATGAGTTATGTACTAATACTGCTGTTACCCTTTGGAATTTCAGCTAGTTGACAAGTTGAACACCAACACTGAGATGGAGGAAGTCATAAATGACTTCAATATGGTGATTACATTTGATTATTTAGCAAACTGTTTTATACTTTAATAATCTACAAGATAGGATAGGTTTATTCATTCAGTCCTAACCCTAACTGTCTGCATAATATGTTTCTGTAGCTAAAAGAACAGAATGACAGAGAGGCTCACAGTATGGATGTGATATTCACAGAAAGACGAGAGTAAGTATCACAAAACGTTAACTACACCAGGGGTCTCCAGCCTTTTCTAGCGTGAGAGATACTTTTAAAAAATTAAACATGTTGCAAGCTTCTCCTCTCCCTGCAACTCTTCCCCGGGTCTTTAGTGTACAAGAGAAGTAGTGCATGTTTTCTGTCAATATACCTGGTTTATGGTTAATAAACAACTCTAAGGGGGCCCTATAAAATCTGAGATTTCTTTACCCAAATTATGTTTTATACTTTCCTAAATTATGTTTTATATTTTCCTAAATTATATTTAATATTTTCCCAAATTGTTTCATATTTTCCCAAATTATGTTTAATATTTTCCCAAATTATGTTTAATATTTTCCCAAATTATGTTTAATATTTTCCCAAATTGTTTAATATTTTCCCAAATTGTTTAATATTTTCCCAAATTATGTTTTATATTTTCCCAAATTATGTTTTATATTTTCCCAAATTATGTTTTATATTTTCCTAAATTATATTTTATATTTTCCCAAATTCTGTATTATATTTTCCCAAATTCTGTATTATATTTTCCCAAATTATGTTTAATATTTTTCCAAATTATGTTTAATATTTTTCCAAATTATGTTTTATATTTTCCCAAATTATGTTTTGTCAGTAAAATTTTTCCTGGTTTGAGATTTGTTTGGGTTTTTCACTCTCAAATTCTTCATAGAAAAACAACAACATTGGATGTTCTGAGTCCATGTCAATGTTTCAATCATATTTTTAGGTCTGGATGAAAACAATCAAATAGATTTTTAAGTATAATTCCCCTTTAATTGCGCATCTATTAGGTGGGGAATGTGCCTGTTCTGTAATGCTGCTTCTCGTTGCATGGCAACGTTTGTAAATAATAGTTACAAATGATATACTTCCTCATGAGCCTACTTTACAGTAAAAATGTAATTGAGAAGGTTTGTATTTCCACACGACTGTTATCACTTCAAATGGCAACACATGAAGTGATAGGCAAACGTGTGCACCACACAGACAGACTGGAGCAATATTACTGGAAATTAATTGGCAGATATTGTATTAGGTTTTGCTTTTTAAGCCAATAGTGGCTAACCTGAGGCGGGATAATGTCACTGTTGTGTTGATTAGATTGTAGCTGGGAGCTTCCAGTGTCTGATACTTGTGAGATTTGTTTATGACAGTTTGCGATGGAACACGTGAAAGTTACATGGACTTTAATAATTGTTTGGCGAGCAACTCATACGTGGCCTGCAAACTACTGGTAGCTCGCAATCAACCTGTTGGAGACCCCTGACCTAGCGTGAGAGATACTTTAAAAAAATTAAACATGTTGCAAGCTTCTCCTCTCCCTGCAACTCTTCCCCGGGTCTTTAGTGTACAAGAGAAGTAATGCATGTTTTCTGTCAATATACCTGGTTTATGGTTAATAAACAACTCTAAAGGGGCCCTATAAAATCTGAGATTTCTTTACCCAAATTATGTTTTATATTTTCCTAAATTATGTTTTATATTTTCCTAAATTATATTTTATATTTTCCCAAATTATATTTTATATTTTCCCAAATTCTGTAATATATTTTCCCAAATTATGTATTATATTTTCCCAAATTCTGTATTATATTTTTCCAAATTATGTTTTATATTTTCCCAAATTGTTTTATATTTTCCCAAATTATGTTTTATATTTTCCCAAATTATGTTTAATATTTTCCCAAATTATGTTTAATATTTTCCTAAATTATTTTTTATATTTTCCCAAATTCTGTATTATATTTTCCCAAATTATGTTTTATATTTTCCCAAATTATGTTTAATATTTTCCCAAATTATGTTTAATATTTTCCCAAATTATGTTTAATATTTTCCCAAATTATGTTTAATATTTTCCCAAATTATGTTTAATATTTTTCCAAATTATGTTTTGTCAGTAAAAATTTTCCTGGTTTGAGATTTGTTTGGGTTTTTCACTCTCAAATTGTTCATAGAAAAACAACATTGGATGGTCTGAGTCCATGTCAATGTTTCAATCATATTTTTAGGTCTGGATGAAAACAATCAAATAGATTTTTAAGTATAATTCCCCTTTAATTGCGCATCTATTAGGTGGGGAATGTGCCTGTTCTGTAATGCTGCTTCTCGTTGCATGGCAACGTTTGTAAATAATAGATACAAATGATATACTTCCTCATGAGCCTACTTTACAGTAAAAATGTAATTGAGAAGGTTTGTATTTCCACACGACTGTTATCACTTCAAATGGCAACACATGAAGTGATAGACAAACGTGTGCACCACACAGACAGACTGGAGCAATATTACTGGAAATTAATTGGCAGATATTGTATTAGGTTTTGCTTTTTAAGCCAATAGTGGCTAACCTGAGGCGGGATAATGTCACTGTTGTGTTGATTAGATTGTAGCTGGGAGCTTCCAGTGTCTGATACTTGTGA
Organism: Thymallus thymallus; assembly: GCA_023634145.1. Classification (NCBI taxonomy): domain Eukaryota; kingdom Metazoa; phylum Chordata; class Actinopteri; order Salmoniformes; family Salmonidae; genus Thymallus; species Thymallus thymallus. Next base: position 41,904,702 of record CM042390.1, on the reverse strand, counting down.
GATTTGTTTATGACAGTTTGCGATGGAACACGTGAAAGTTACATGGACTTTAATAATTGTTTGGCGAGCAACTCATACGTGGCCTGCAAACTACTGGTAGCTCGCAATCAACCTGTTGGAGACCCCTGACCTAGCGTGAGAGATACTTTAAAAAAATTAAACATGTTGCAAGCTTCTCCTCTCCCTGCAACTCTTCCCCGGGTCTTTAGTGTACAAGAGAAGTAGTGCATGTTTTCTGTCAATATACCTGGTTAATGGTTAATAAACAACTCTAAGGGGGCCCTATAAAATCTGAGATTTCTTTACCCAAATTATGTTTTATATTTTCCTGAATTATATTTTATATTTTCCCAAATTCTGTAATATATTTTCCCAAATTATGTATTATATTTTCCCAAATTCTGTATTATATTTTTCCAAATTATGTTTTATATTTTCCCAAATTGTTTTATATTTTCCCAAATTATGTTTTATATTTTCCCAAATTATGTTTAATATTTTCCCAAATTATGTTTAATATTTTCCTAAATTATTTTTTATATTTTCCCAAATTCTGTATTATATTTTCCCAAATTATGTTTTATATTTTCCCAAATTATGTTTAATATTTTCCCAAATTATGTTTAATATTTTCCCAAATTATGTTTAATATTTTCCCAAATTATGTTTAATATTTTCCCAAATTATGTTTAATATTTTTCCAAATTATGTTTTGTCAGTAAAAATTTTCCTGGTTTGAGATTTGTTTGGGTTTTTCACTCTCAAATTGTTCATAGAAAAACAACATTGGATGGTCTGAGTCCATGTCAATGTTTCAATCATATTTTTAGGTCTGGATGAAAACAATCAAATAGATTTTTAAGTATAATTCCCCTTTAATTGCGCATCTATTAGGTGGGGAATGTGCCTGTTCTGTAATGCTGCTTCTCGTTGCATGGCAACGTTTGTAAATAATAGATACAAATGATATACTTCCTCATGAGCCTACTTTACAGTAAAAATGTAATTGAGAAGGTTTGTATTTCCACACGACTGTTATCACTTCAAATGGCAACACATGAAGTGATAGACAAACGTGTGCACCACACAGACAGACTGGAGCAATATTACTGGAAATTAATTGGCAGATATTGTATTAGGTTTTGCTTTTTAAGCCAATAGTGGCTAACCTGAGGCGGGATAATGTCACTGTTGTGTTGATTAGATTGTAGCTGGGAGCTTCCAGTGTCTGATACTTGTGAGATTTGTTTATGACAGTTTGCGATGGAACACGTGAAAGTTACATGGACTTTAATAATTGTTTGGCGAGCAACTCATACGTGGCCTGCAAACTACTGGTAGCTCGCAATCAACCTGTTGGAGACCCCTGACCTAGCGTGAGAGATACTTTAAAAAAATTAAACATGTTGCAAGCTTCTCCTCTCCCTGCAACTCTTCCCCGGGTCTTTAGTGTACAAGAGAAGTAGTGCATGTTTTCTGTCAATATACCTGGTTAATGGTTAATAAACAACTCTAAGGGGGCCCTATAAAATCTGAGATTTCTTTACCCAAATTATGTTTTATATTTTCCTGAATTATGTTTTATATTTTCCCAAATTATGTTTAATATTTTCCCAAATTATGTTTTATATTTTCCCAAATTATGTTTAATATTTTCCCAAATTATGTTTTATATTTTCCCAAATTATGTTTTATATTTTCCCAAATTATGTTTAATATTTTCCTAAATTATATTTTATATTTTCCCAAATTCTGTATTATATTTTCCCAAATTATGTTTTATATTTTCCCAAATTATGTTTAATATTTTCCCAAATTATGTTTAATATTTTTCCAAATTATGTTTAATATTTTCCCAAATTATGTTTTATATTTTCCCAAATTATGTTTTGTCAGTAAAATTTTTCGTGGTTTGAGATTTGTTTGGGTTTTTCACTCTCAAATTGTTCATAGAAAAACAACATTGGATGGTCTGAGTCTATGTCAATGTTTCATATCATATTTTCCCAAATTATGTTTAATATTTTCCCAAATTATGTTTAATATTTTCCCAAATTATGTTTTATATTTTCCCAAATTATGTTTTATATTTTCCCAAATTATGTTTAATATTTTCCCAAATTATGTTTAATATTTTTCCAAATTATGTTTTATATTTTCCCAAATTATGTTTTATATTTTCCCAAATTATGTTTTGTCAGTAAAAATTTTCCTGGTTTGAGATTTGTTTGGGTTTTTCACTCTCAAATTGTTCATAGAAAAACAACATTGGATGGTCTGAGTCCATGTCAATGTTTCAATCATATTTTTAGGTCTGGATGAAAACAATCAAATAGATTTTTAAGTATAATTCCCCTTTAATTGCGCATCTATTAGGTGGGGAATGTGCCTGTTCTGTAATGCTGCTTCTCGTTGCATGGCAACGTTTGTAAATAATAGATACAAATGATATACTTCCTCATGAGCCTACTTTACAGTAAAAATGTAATTGAGAAGGTTTGTATTTCCACACGACTGTTATCACTTCAAATGGCAACACATGAAGTGATAGGCAAACGTGTGCACCACACAGACAGACTGGAGCAATATTACTGGAAATTAATTGGCAGATATTGTATTAGGTTTTGCTTTTTAAGCCAATAGTGGCTAACCTGAGGCGGGATAATGTCACTGTTGTGTTGATTAGATTGTAGCTGGGAGCTTCCAGTGTCTGATACTTGTGAGATTTGTTTATGACAGTTTGCGATGGAACACGTGAAAGTTACATGGACTTTAATAATTGTTTGGCGAGCAACTCATACGTGGCCTGCAAACTACTGGTAGCTCGCAATCAACCTGTTGGAGACCCCTGACCTAGCGTGAGAGATACTTTAAAAAAATTAAACATGTTGCAAGCTTCTCCTCTCCCTGCAACTCTTCCCCGGGTCTTTAGTGTACAAGAGAAGTAGTGCATGTTTTCTGTCAATATACCTGGTTAATGGTTAATAAACAACTCTAAGGGGGCCCTATAAAATCTGAGATTTCTTTACCCAAATTATGTTTTATATTTTCCTAAATTATGTTTTATATTTTCCTAAATTATATTTTATATTTTCCCAAATTATGTTTTATATTTTCCCAAATTATGTTTAATATTTTCCCAAATTATGTTTAATATTTTCCCAAATTATGTTTTATATTTTCCCAAATTATGTTTTATATTTTCCCAAATTTATGTTTAGTATTTTCCTAAATTATATTTTATATTTTCCTAAATTATATTTTATATTTTCCCAAATTATGTTTAATATTTTCCCAAATTATGTTTAATATTTTCCCAAATTATGTTTAATATTTTCCCAAATTATATTTTCCCAAATTCTGTATTATATTTTTCCAAATTATGTTTTATATTTATATAATATTTTTCCAAATTATGTTTAATATTTTCCCTAATTATGTTTTATATTTTCCCAAATTATGTTTTATATTTTCCCAAATTATGTTTTGTCAGTAAAATTGTCAGCCAGGACCTCAGGCCTGGTACCGTTGTCCAGTATCCCTTTACCAGCCAGGTCCTCAGGCCTGGTACCGTTGTCCAGTATCCCTTTACCAGCCAGGTCCTCAGGCCTGGTACCGTTGTCCAGTATCCCTTTACCAGCCAGGTCTTCAGGGCTGGTACTGTTGTCTAGTATCACATTTCAGTTGAAGGAGGAGATTATCCTAACTCTGGTGTCTATAGGAAGGAGGAGATGATCCTAACTCTGGTGTCTATAGGAAGGAGGAGATTATCCTAACTCTGGTGTCTATAGGAAGGAGGAGATGATCCTAACTCTGGTGTCTATAGGAAGGAGGAGATGGTCCGAGCATTGGAGGAGGAGATGGAGAGAGAGAAGCAGGCTGCTGATGACATCATCAAGAAGATGTCTCCAGAGAAACAGGACCAGTACGCTGCCATGAAGGTCAACAACGACGAGCTGCTACAGGTCAGTGCTGATCTAGGATCTGTTTGGCGTTTTGGATCAGAATGATTGACATGTACAGTGCCTTTAGAAAGTATTCATACCCCTTGACTTATTCCACTCAGATACATTCAACGTTATCTTGCTAAGCAACTCCAGTGTAGAGTTGACCTTGTGTTTTAAGTTATTGTCCTGCTGAAAGGTGAATTCATCTCCCAGTGTCTGGTGGAAAGCAGACTGAACCAGGTTTTACTCAAGCTCTATTACATTTCTATTTATCCTAAAAAACTAGTCCTTGAAGATGACAAGCATACCCATAACATGATGCAGCCACCACCATACCCATAATATGATGCAGCCACCACCATACCCATAACATGATGCAGCCACCACCATACCCATAACATGATGCAGCCACCACCATACCCATAACATGATGCAGTCACCACCATACCCATAACATGATGCAGACACCACCATACCCATAACATGATGCAGCCATCACCATACCCATAACATGATGCAGCCACCACCATACCCATAACATGATGCAGCCACCACCATACCCATAACATGATGCAGCCACCACCATACCCATAACATGATGCAGCACCACCATACCCATAACATGATGCAGCCACCACCATACCCATAACATGATGCAGCCACCACCATACCCATAACATGATGCAGCCACCACCATACCCATAACATGATGGAGCCACCACCATACCCATAACATGATGCAGCCACCACCATACCCATAACATGATGCAGCCTCCACCATACCCATAACATGATGCAGCCTCCACCATACCCATAACATGATGCAGCCACCACCATACCCATAACATGATGCAGCCACCACCATACCCATAACATGATGCAGCCACCACCATACCCATAACATGATGCAGCCTCCACCATACCCATAACATGATGCAGCCTCCACCATACCCATAACATGATGCAGCCTCCACCATACCCATAACATGATGCAGCCACCACCATACCCATAACATGATGCAGCCACCACCATACCCATAACATGATGCAGCCACCACCATACCCATAACATGATGCAGCCACCACCATACCCATAACATGATGCAGCCACCACCATACCCATAACATGATGCAGCCTCCACCATACCCATAACATGATGCAGCCACCACCATACCCATAACATGATGCAGCCACCACCATACCCATAACATGATGCAGCCACCACCATACCCATAACATGATGCAGCCTCCACCATACCCATAACATGATGCAGCCTCCACCATACCCATAACATGATGCAGCCTCCACCATACCCATAACATGATGCAGCCACCACCATACCCATAACATGATGCAGCCACCACCATACCCATAACATGATGCAGCCACCACCATACCCATAACATGATGCAGCCACCACCATACCCATAACATGATGCAGCCACCACCATACCCATAACATGATGCAGCCACCACCATACCCATAACATGATGCAGCCACCACCATACCCATAACATGATGCAGCCACCACCATACCCATAACATGATGCAGCCACCACCATACCCATAACATGATGCAGCCACCACCATACCCATAACATGATGCAGCCACCACCATACCCATAACATGATGCAGCCTCCACCATACCCATAACATGATGCAGCCACCACCATACCATAACATGATGCAGCACCACCATACCCATAACATGATGCAGCCACCACCATACCCATAACATGATGCAGCCACCACCATACCCATAACATGATGCAGCCACCACCATACCCATAACATGATGCAGCCTCCACCATACCCATAACATGATGCAGCCTCCACCATACCATAACATGATGCAGCCACCACCATACCATAACATGATGCAGCCACCACCATACCCATAACATGATGCAGCCACCACCATACCCATAACATGATGCAGCCACCACCATACCCATAACATGATGCAGCACCACCATACCCATAACATGATGCAGCCACCACCATACCCATAACATGATGCAGCCACCACCATACCCATAACATGATGCAGCCACCACCATACCCATAACATGATGCAGCCACCACCATACCCATAACATGATGCAGCCACCACCATACCCATAACATGATGCAGCCACCACCATACCCATAACATGATGCAGCCACCACCATACCCATAACATGATGCAGCACCACCATACCCATAACATGATGCAGCCACCACCATACCCATAACATGATGCAGCCACCACCATACCCATAACATGATGCAGCCACCACCATACCCATAACATGATGCAGCCACCACCATACCCATAACATGATGCAGCCACCACCATACCCATAACATGATGCAGCCTCCACCATACCATAACATGATGCAGCACCACCATACCCATAACATGATGCAGCCACCACCATACCCATAACATGATGCAGCCACCACCATACCCATAACATGATGCAGCCACCACCATACCCATAACATGATGCAGCCTCCACCATACCCATAACATGATGCAGCCTCCACCATACCATAACATGATGCAGCCACCACCATACCATAACATGATGCAGCCACCACCATACCCATAACATGATGCAGCCACCACCATACCCATAACATGATGCAGCCACCACCATACCCATAACATGATGCAGCACCACCATACCCATAACATGATGCAGCCACCACCATACCCATAACATGATGCAGCCACCACCATACCCATAACATGATGCAGCCACCACCATACCCATAACATGATGCAGCCACCACCATACCCATAACATGATGCAGCCACCACCATACCCATAACATGATGCAGCCACCACCATACCCATAACATGATGCAGCCACCACCATACCCATAACATGATGCAGCACCACCATACCCATAACATGATGCAGCCACCACCATAACCATAACATGATGCAGCCACCACCATACCCATAACATGATGCAGCCACCACCATACCCATAACATGATGCAGCCTCCACCATACCCATAACATGATGCAGCCACCACCATACCCATAACATGATGCAGCCACCACCATACCCATAACATGATGCAGCCATCACCATACCCATAACATGATGCAGCCACCACCATACCCATAACATGATGCAGCCACCACCATACCCATAACATGATGCAGCACCACCATACCCATAACATGATGCAGCACCACCATATGAAGAGTGGTACTCAGTGATGTGTTGTGTTGATTTGCCCCAAACATGACAATTTGTATTCAGGACAAAGTTAATTTCTTTGCCACATTTGTTTGTTTTACTTTAGTGCCAAACAGGAAGCATGTTTTGGAACATGTTGTATTCTGTACAGGCTTCCTTCTTTTCACTCTGTTAGTTATGTTAGTATTGTGGAGTAACTACAATACTATTGATCCATCCTCAGTTTTCTCCTATCACAGCCATTAAACTCTAACTGTTTTAAAGTCATCATTTGCCTCATGTTGAAATCCCTGAGTGGTTTCCTTCCTCTCTGACAACTGAGTTAGGAAGGATACGTGTATCTTTGTAGTGACTGTTGTATTGATACACCCTCCAAAGGGATAATTAGTATCTTCACCATGCTCAAAGGGATATTCAATGTCTGCTTTTTTATTTTTACCCATCTACCAATAGGTGCCCTTCTTTGCGAGGCACTGGAAACCTCCCTGGTCTTTGTGGTTCAATCTGTGAACAGAGACGAGGTAGTAATTAAAAAATCATGTTAAACACTATTATTGCACACAGAGTCCATGGAACTTATTATGTGACTTGTTAAGCACATGTTTAGTCCTGAACTTATTTAGGCTTGCCATAACAAAGTGGTTGAATACTTATTGACTCAAGACATTTCAGCTTTTCATTTTTAATTAATTTGTAAAAATGTATAAAAACATAATTCCACTTTGATATTATGGGGTATTGTGTGTAGGCCAGTGACAAGAAATCTCAATTTTAAATTCAGGCTGTAACAACAAAATGTGGAATAAGTCAAGGGGTGTCAATACTACCATAGCTTTTTCATGATAACTTAGTGTTGTGTCACGGTGAATTCTACATGCTCTGCTATGTAGTAGCAATATATATAGAACTGAACAGTTACTGTAGCTACGCTATCAGACAGCAGTCCTTGATGTCAAGTGATAACTGTTAATAAGTAAAGCTACATGACCTGTCTGTATCTCAGGAGCTGGATGGTCGTCAGGAGGAGCTGGATGCCCTTATAACACGGAAGGAGACGTTTGAAGCAGTGAGTGGTAGAGTGCACCCCAAATACCACCCTATTCTACACCCGTAATAACATCTGCTAAACACATGTACAGTATGTGACCATAACTTTTGATTTGATTTGATAGCTACGTTATTGAGGGAAAATGTACTTTCTATGCCTGTGATATGGGGTTGCCCCACCTAGCTGTTCAAAGGCACTTCAATCTTTTGTCTTGCCCATTCACCCTCTGAATGTCACACATACACAATTTAAGCCTATCAGGCTTAAAAATAATTATTTAACCTGTATCCTCCCTTTCACCTACACTGATTGAAGTGGATTTAACAAGTGACATCAGTAAGGGATCATATCTTTCACCTGGATTCACCTGGTCAATGGGTGCCATTTGGGACTCAGAGATGGTGTACTCTGATGTCACAGCCACACAATACTCATCTATTATGTGTTTATTACCCATGACCTCTATTCCAAACAGGCAGGGGGGGCTTTCATTTGAGACAGGTCACTGCTGTGTGTCTTCATGGGCTGAATCAACAAGCTCACTGACTCATGGGCTGAATCACCAAGCTCACTCCCTCATGGGCTGAATCAACAAGCTCACTGACTCATGGGCTGAATCAACAAGCTCACTCCCTCATGGGCTGAATCAACAAGCTCACTGACTCATGGGCTGAATCAACAAGCTCACTGACTCATGGGCTGAATCAACAAGCTCACTGACTCATGGGCTGAATCAACAAGCTCACTCCCTCATGGGCTGAATCAACAAGCTCACTCCCTCATGGGCTGAATCAACAAGCTCACTCCCTCATGGGCTGAATCAACAAGCTCACTCCCTCATGTGCGAAACCATATCAATTATAATGATCAATGATCAAATCAAGGTTTGAAGAGCATTTTTTAATGGTTAAAGATTGGGTACTGTATCTAATAATCATTTCCTGAAAACCTGAAATGTGTATTTTAGTCAGACAAACCTTTAGTCTATTGTCATGGTTGTATTAAACCAGGGTAATTCGGCCCATCCATCCACATGGACTTCTGTCCCCTCTGTGTGATGTCTGTAGGAGCTGTATCACTCCCAGGTGAAACAGGAAGCTGTGTTACTACATGAGAAGCTTCAGGAGCTGGAGCTGAGGAGGGACGCCATGGTGGCAGAGGACAAGAGCATGGGATCGCCCCAGGAGGAGAGGGACAGACTGTTTAAACAGGTGGGGAGAGGGACAGACTGTTTAAACGGGTGAGGAGAGGGACAGACTGTTTAAACGGGTGAGGAGAGGGACAGACTGTTTAAACACGTGGGGAGAGGGACAGACTGTTTAAACGGGTGAGGAGAGGGACAGACTGTTTAAACGGGTGAGGAGAGGGACAGACTGTTTAAACGGGTGGGGAGAGGGACAGACTGTTTAAACGGGTGGGGAGAGGGACAGACTATTTAAACGGGTGAGCAGAGGGACAGACTGTTTAAACGGGTGAGGAGAGGGACAGACTGTTTAAACGGGTGAGGAGAGGGACAGACTGTTTAAACGGGTGAGGAGAGGGACAGACTGTTTAAACGGGTGAGGAGAGGGACAGACTGTTTAAACGGGTGGGGAGAGGGACAGACTGTTTAAACGGGTGAGGAGAGGGACAGACTGTTTAAACGGGTGAGCAGAGGGACAGACTGTTTAAACGGGTGAGGAGAGGGACAGACTGTTTAAACGGGTGAGGAGAGGGACAGACTGTTTAAACGGGTGAGGAGAGGGACAGACTGTTTAAACGGGTGAGGAGAGGGACAGACTGTTTAAACGGGTGAGGAGAGGGACAGACTGTTTAAACGGGTGAGGAGAGGGACAGACTGTTTAAACAGTGTTATGAATGCTCTCAGCTGTCTCTCATATGCTTCAAAATGACGCCTTGTTTTGCACTCAAGGTAAAAGAAGACAACCAAGAAACAGCAAGCATGGAAAGACAGTACGTATTTCTGTGATCATTTTAAAGTATTATCCTAGCCAGCTAAAGTGATATTAGTGTTTATAACTATGTGATGTTTATAACAGGTTGACTGAGATTCGGGAGAAGATGAGCCTGATCAACGAGGAGATCCGACAGCTTGACAATAACATGGAGGAACATCAAGGTACAGACTGACTAAATCTCTGCACTGGGGTCAGAGATGTTATATCTGAAGGGTTTCATGCACTGGGGTCAGAGATGTTATATCTGAAGGGTTTCATGCACTGGGGTCATAGATGTTATACCTGAAGGGTTTCATGCACTGGGGTCAGAGATGTTATATCTGAAGGGTTTCATGCACTGGGGTCAGAGATGTTATATCTGAAGGGTTTCATGCACTGGGGTCAGAGATGTTATATCTGAAGGGTTTCATGCACTGGGGTCATAGATGTTATACCTGAAGGGTTTCATGCACTGGGGTCAGAGATGTTATATCTGAAGGGTTTCATGCACTGGGGTCAGAGATGTTATATCTGAAGTGTTTCATGCACTGGGGTTATAGATGTTATATCTGAAGGGTTTCATGCACTGGGGTCATAGATGTTATATCTGAAGGGTTTCATGCACTGGGGTCATAGATGTTATACCTGAAGGGTTTCATGCACTGGGGTCAGAGATGTTATATCTGAAGGGTTTCATGCACTGGGCCAGAGATGTTATATCGGAAGGGTTTCATGCACTGGGGTCAGAGATGTTATACCTGAAGGGTTTCATGCACTGGGGTCAGAGATGTTATATCTGAAGGGTTTCATGCACTGGGGTCAGAGATGTTATATCTGAAGGGTTTCATGCACTGGGGTCAGAGATGTTATATCTGAAGGGTTTCATGCACTGGGGTCAGAGATGTTATATCTGAAGGGTTTCATAGTCCTATATGACAATGAGATGATGAGGTTTGTCATTTTCTTAGAACATGCACAGTTTCAAACAAGAGCTCTGCCCTGGGGTGGTGTGGATGGGGGGTGTGGTGGTGTGGATGGGGGATGGTGTGGATGGGGGGTGGGGTGGTGTGGATGGGGGGTGGGGTGGTGTGGATGGGGGGTGGGGTGGTGTGGATGGGGGGTGTGGTGGTGTGGATGGGGGGTGGTGTGGTGTGGATGGGGGGTGGTGTGGATGGGGGGTGGGGTGGTGTGGATGGGGTGGTATGGATGGGGGGTAGGATGGGATGGGAGAGGTTTGGGCACTTGGCCCAATGAGGGTGGGGGGGGACAGGGGAGGGACAGGGGAGCATTGTCCTATAGATGTTTTCAGTAACAGTTCATTGGCCTCTGGATACCGTCCAAGACTACTCTCTCCGCTCTGCCTCGCCTGCATAGATTACAGCATCCTGTCCTGGCCAGGGAGCACATATTCTGCATCCCAAATGGTACCCTATTCCCTACCTAGTGCACTACATAGGGAATAGGGTGCCATTTGGGACTTAGGCATACTGTAGAGGCCTCTCTGGAAGACGTCTGTGTGCTGCTCTGCTCTGGTCTTAATGGGGATGTTCGGATTGTTGTATTGTTATACTCCAGAGGGGAAGTCAACATGGCTGGTGGTTGATTGTAGAGGTGTTTGAAGTCCAACACCAGGCACTTAATGTACTAACCTCGCCTTCTGGATGATAGCGGGTCATTGATGTCATTGATGATCGTTTTGGCCTTCCTGTGACATCAGGTGCTGTGGTTGTTCCGGGGATGCGTTGGGCAGACCGTACCACCCTCTGGAGAGCCCTGCGGTTGCGGGCGGTGCAGTTGCCGTACCAGGCGTTGATACAGCCCGACAGGATGCTGTCAATTGTGCATCTATAAAAGTTTGTGAGGGTTTTAGGGGCCAAGCTGAATTCTTTCAGCCTCCTGAGGTTGAAGAGGTGCTGTTGCACTTCTTCACAACACTGTCTGTGTGGGTGGACCATTTCAGAACGTCAGTAATGCATACGCCAAGGAACTTGAAGCTTTCCACCTTTTCTACTGCGGTCCCATCAATGTGAATAGGGGTGTGCCCACTTCCCCTGAAGTCCACGATCAGCTCCTTTGTTTTGTTGACGTTGAGGGAGAGGTCATTTTCCTGGCACCACTCTTCCAGGGCCCTCACCTTATCCCTGTAGGCTGTCTCGTCATTGTTGGTAATCAGGCTTACTACTATTGTGTCGTCTGCAAACTTGATGATTGAGTTGGAGGTGTGCGTGGCCACGCAGTCATGGGTGAACAGGGAGTACAGGAGGGGGCTGAGCACGCACCCTTTTGGGTCTCCAGTATTGAGGATCAGTGAAGTGGAGGTGTTGTTTTCCACCTTCACCACCTGGGGGTGACCCATCAGGTAGTCCAAGACCCAGTTGCACAGGGCGGTGGAGGGTACTATGGTGTTGAAGGCTGAGCTATAGTCAATGAACAGCATTCTTACAATTCCTCTTGTCCAGATGGGATAGGGCAGTGTGCAGTGCAATGGCGATTGCATCGTCTGTGGATCTATTGGGGCGGTATGCAAATTGAAGTGGGTCTAGGGCGTCAGGTAAGGTTGAGGTGATATGATCCTTAACTAGCCTCTCAAAGCACTTCCTGATGACTGAAGTGAGTGCCACGGGGCGATAGTCATTTAGTTCAGTTACTTTTGCTTTCTTGGGTACAAGAACAATGGTAGACATCTTGAAGCAAGTGTGGACAGCAGACTGGGATAAGGAGAGATGGAATATGTCCGTAAACTGCGTTGGTAGCACTGTGTTATCCTCAAAGCGGGCGAAGAAGGTGTTTAACTTGTCCGGGAGCAAGACCTGTGTCTGCAACATGGCTGGTTTTCCCTTTGTAGTCTCTGATTGTCTGATGACCCTGCCACATACGTCTTGCCCTTGTAGGCATCCCGGAAGGGAGAGTAACAATGTTCAAGAGTTGTTGAAGCGCGAGTACTACAGGCAATGTGTTGATAGAACTTCGGTAGCGTTTTCCTCAAATTTTCTTTAAAATCCCCAGCTACAATAAATGGGCCTCAGGATATGTGGTTTCCAGTTTACACAAATTCCAGTGTAGTTCCGTCGTGGTATCGTCTTGAGGGGGAATATACACGGCTGTGACTATAACCAAAGAGAGGTAATACGGTCGGCATTTGATTGTGAGGTATTCTAGGTTGGGTGAACAAACGGAATTGAGTTTCTGTACGTTATCACAATCACACCATCAGTGGTTAATCATGAAACATACACCCCCACCTTTCTTCTTCCCTGAGAGTTCTTTATTCCTGTCTGTGCGATGAACTGATAACACAGCTGGCTGTATGGACTGAAACAGTATAATCCTGAGAGAGCCATGATTCCGTCAAACAGAGGATGTTACAGGCTCTGATGTCTCTCTGGAAGGAGATCCTCGCCCTGAGCTCGTCTACTTTATTGTCCAGGGACTGAACATTAGCGAGAAAAATACTCTGAAGCGGTGGATGGTGTCCATGCCTCCTGAGTCAGACTAGAAGTCCCCTCCGAATACCTCTTCTCTGCCTAGCGGCATCTTGGAGCAGCCTCTTGTATAAGTTCAGTTGCCCTTGGGGGTACGAACAAAGGATCCAATTCGGGAAGGTTGTATTTCTGGTCGTAATGCTGGTGAGTTACTGACGCTCTGATATCCCCCCCCAAAATTCCGTTGTTTATAATAACACAAAATACGTTCAGGGCTAATGTAAGAAATAATACATAAAAAAACTAAATATTGCAAAGTTGCATCATATTCCCTATTGCCCACGGGCCCTGGTCAAAGTGCACTATATGGGTGATAGGGTGCCATTTGAGACTCATCCACAGCTCTTAATACTGAGAGGAAGTAGACACTTAAAGCTGCTTTTAGTTCACTCTCTGTCCTAATATACACTGCACCATGCCTAAAGATCAGGCTTCTTTACTGCATCGCTTTTGATCTGACTGTTTCCTCTCCTCATCACATCTCCGTCTCATATCTTCTGACTGTTTCCTCTCCTCATCACATCTCCGTCTCATATCTTCTGACTGTTTCCTCTCCTCATCACATCTCCGTCTCATATCTTCTGACTGTTTCCTCTCCTCATCACATCTCCGTCTCATATCTTCTGACTGTTTCCTCTTCTCATCACATCTCTGTATCATATCTTCTGACTGTTTCCTCTTCTCATCACATCTCTGTATCATATCTTCTGACTGTTTCCTCTCCTCATCACATCTCCGGATCATATCTTCTGACTGTTTCCTCTCCTCATCACATCTCCGTCTCATATCTTCTGACTGTTTCCTCTCCTCATCACATCTCCGTATCATATCTTCTGAATGTTTCCTCTCCTCATCACATCTCCGGATCATATCTTCTGACTGTTTCCTCTCCTCATCACATCACTGTCTCGTATCTTCTGACTGTTTCCTCTCCTCATCATATCTCTGTCTCATATCTTCTGACTTATCAGATGGTAAGAGGCCTACTGTTCTCCTCTTGTCCTTGTTCAATAGCAACTCCTCAAACATACTAATCAACTAGACTAGGTCATCCTTCCAGTATCATTAGTTTAGAACTAACTACTTCCACTTTACTTTATGTAGACCATATACTGTACACTCTTAGAAGTAAAGGTACCTCTGTCAGCCTCATTGAAGCTATGAAACTGTCAGAATACAACAAAACAGATGAACAGGAATGCCATTTACATTAACAGGTGGACAAAACATTTTCTATCTTAAAGCCACCCCCCTACTAAACCATGCCTCCACTCCACTGATAGATGCACACACACTACATGTTAATGTTTTTAACTGTATGTAAAGTGTAGTCTTTTGTCTGTAATGTATTTGTGGTTATGTGTCAGACCCCAGTAAGACTAGCTGTCACCATTGGCGTCGGATAATGGGGACCCTAGTAAATCACATCACTCCAGGGTTCCTCCATGAACCATTAAAGGTCCTCCCAGAACCCCTCAACTAACCAAAGGTGCAAATATGAGCCATTGACTAACAATGGTTCCTTGAAGATCTCCAGGGTTCCTCAAGTCACCACTAATTCCTTGAAGATCTCCAGGGTTCGTCAAGTCACCACTAATTCCTTGAAGATCTCCAGGGTTCCTCAAGTCACCACTAATTCCTTGAAGATCTCCAGGGTTCGTCAAGTCACCACTAATTCCTTGAAGATCTCCAGGGTTCCTCAAGTCACCACTAATTCCTTGAAGATCTCCAGGGTTCCACTAACTCTCTTTTTTGTCCTACAGGTGAACGAAACCAGAAGTACAAAGAACTAAAGAAGAGAGATGAGACTATGGACAGTGAGTTGACCATTACATACTCTCCATGAACCATTCCTGCATAGGTTGTAGAAAGTTCCATATCTTGTATCCCTTTCATACTAAGATGTTTTCCCGCCATCCTTTTTTTCCCTTTTCTTTATATCTGAAAGGTATTCCCGGTATCAAAGCCGAAACGTATATTTCCGCCAAACGACCTAGTAATAATTTTGGTAAAATGTACGGCTTAGTAAGTAACGTAGCCGTAACGCTGAAGCGACATTAGCACGCACTACACTCTTTAACTCTTGATGGTTGCTAGGCAGCGCAAGTGTTACCATCCTCCTGCCAGTTGTAAACTCTGCAGGGCATGTCATTTCACCCATCTCTTCACATAGCCCACCACATGCACTGTTTTCTCAACCACAACTGGATGGATCCATAAAGCATTACTGTGGGAATAAATAGCACTCAAGATAGATAGAAAGTAGGTTAATGCAATTAAAGTCATGTATCAAATAGTTGTTTGTTGAAACTCCCAGTCATCCAATCCACGCGTAGTGTGGTCAACTGCATGATACTGCATCACCGTTTTGATTGGGACAGTGCCGTCACGCTGCTTTGAGACAAGCGTGGGGACTCGTCTTGTTTTCACTGAAGCTCTGTCTGGATATTGGTTAGGCTACGTTTATCCTGTGGAAATGTTAGCTAAGTTGAGGTGAGTGGTGTTCATGGTCATGTTGTCTAGTTGGCTCATTTATTAGCCCTGATCAGAACATTGTGACAGCATGTTATGTAGTTTAACCAGTGGGTTATGTTGCTCTTCACACAGTCACTTAGTAGCCTAGGCCTCCTCCTGACCAAAAGACTGTGGCTTGTCTTAATCAATCAATGTGATTGTGTTTCTCTGAGTCTCCGTCTGTAGGCTTTATTTGGCTAATTCTCTGGCTGGGCAAATAAGTGGAGGTGGTATAGATCATATAATAAGTGGAGGAGGTATTGATCATCTAATAAGTGGAGGTGGTATAGATCATCTAATAAGTGGAGGTGGTATAGATCATATAATAAGTGGAGGAGGTATTGATCATCTAATAAGTGGAGGTGGTATAGATCATCTAATAAGTGGAGGTGGTATAGATCATCTAATAAGTGGAGGTGGTATAGATCATCTAATAAGTGGAGGTGGTATAGATCATCTAATAAGTGGAGGAGGTATTGATCATCTAATAAGTGGAGGTGGTATAGATCATATAATAAGTGGAGGAGGTATAGATCATCTAATAAGTGGAGGAGGTATAGATCATCTAATAAGTGGAGGAGGTATAGATCATCTAATAAGTGGAGGTGGTATAGATCATCTAATAAATGGAGGTGATATTGATCATCTAATAAGTGGAGGTGGTATAGATCATCTAATAAGTGGAGGTGGTATAGATCATCTAATAAGTGGAGGAGGTATTGATCATCTATTAGTTTGGTCATCTATCAGAAACATGTAGCATGCAGTAATGTGTTTGTTTGGTCATCTATCAGAAACATGTAGCATGCAGTAATGTAGCCTAAATCAAGAGTAGGCCTATTATTTTGCTCAGTCGCATATAGGCAACTCCAAAAGCCGGTGGAGGTTGTGAAATATGAAAACCAGACTCACATGCTTTTGAAAATAGGATTGGTTGTCAGGCTCTGGCCATAGAGAAGCCTATTTGCAGGTTTATTCTTTCGGTTTCTGGTGGTGGTTTGCGTTGGATCCCTAATTAGAGGCAGCTGCTGCGCATTGTCTCTAATTAGGGATCCTACATAGGTTTGTAATTTTCACACTGGGTTGTGGGTCGTTGTCGATTATTGCGCAAGTCACGGTGAAAGTAAGTGTGCAACTTTTTGTTACGTCCGTTCATTCGTGTGTTTTTGTGAACGTGACGTTTTGTCAATCGTCTTTGTTTTGTATAGTTTGTTCATTTGGTGATTTATTTACATAGTAAATAATAAAAACAATGTGGAACTACAGTCCCTGCGCTGCGTCTTGGTCTATGTATGCACCCTCCCGTGACATTGGTATTATTTTCTATGGGTATGATGATGAAGATAAGACCCTACGAGGGTAGGAAGAGATGAAACGTGGGCTTGGGCTCTGTTTCAAAACATCACTGTTTTATATGGTAGCGGTTCCACACGTTACAGTGACGAGTTGTGTTACAACAATACTTGTTGTATTTTGTTGTTATATTCTTAGTATAAAATATACTGTATGTGTGTTGAATGTGATCGGGTAAGTGTGTCTTGCCTGTTTAATTAACAAAGTAACTAACTATTTCATTTATATGGACTTGTAACATGCCTAATTAAACTAAAAATATGCAATTATTTTCTTTAGAAAATTCATGTTATTAGTCTTATAATGTTTCTTAGGACCTGCCTAAAGCAATTAATAATAGATTTATTTTTGATGGTGTAATATTCAATGGATTTATTAAAATAGACCCCACCCACATTTACGCACAACTACTACCAGTCGTCCCCGGCATGCCAGCATGCACACTGGAGGTGTAAAACGGGCCTGTTTATAAGAGGGTCATATAAACATGGGCCTGTTTATAAGGGGTCATATAAACATGGGCCTGTTTATAAGGGGTCATATAAACATGGGCCTGTTTATAAGGGAGTCATATAAACATGGGCCTGTTTTATAAGGGAGTCATATAAACATGGGCCTGTTTATAAGGGAGTCATATAAACATGGGCCTGTTTATAAGGGAGTCATATAAACATGGGCCTGTTTATAAGGGAGTCATATAAACATGGGCCTGTTTATAAGGGAGTCATATAAACATGGGCCTGTTTATAAGGGAGTCATATAAACATGGGCCTGTTTATAAGGGAGTCATATAAACATGGGCCTGTTTATAAGGGAGTCATATAAACATGGGCCTGTTTATAAGGGAGTCATATAAACATGGGCCTGTTTATAAGGGAGTCATATAAACATGGGCCTGTTTATAAGGGAGTCATATAAACATGGGCCTGTTTATAAGGGAGTCATATAAACATGGGCCTGTTTATAAGGGAGTCATATAAACATGGGCCTGTTTATAAGGGAGTCAGATAAACATGGGCCTGTTTATAAGGGAGTCAGATAAACATGGGCCTGTTTATAAGGGAGTCATATAAACATGGGCCTGTTTATAAGGGAGTCATATAAACATGGGCCTGTTTATAAGGGAGTCATATAAACATGGGCCTGTTTATAAGGGAGTCATATAAACATGGGCCTGTTTATAAGGGAGTCATATAAACATTGCCCTTTTTTTTCACAAAATCCTTTGTGAAAGCAGTATTGTAGTCTACACTGATCATGGTCTGGTGTTGATGGATATGTTCACAGGTTTTCTGGATTCATTTGGTGAGACTAAAGCTACTGAGGAGGAGATGAACCGTCAGACACAGGCCACCATCCTATCTCTACTGGAACACTCCAGCAGGGTGAGTGTGTGTGTGTGTGTGAGGTCAGACACAGGCCACCATCCTATCTCTACTGGAACACTCCAGCAGGGTGAGTGTGTGTGTGAGGTCAGACACAGGCCACCATCCTATCTCTACTGGAACACTCCAGCAGGGTGAGTGTGTGTGTGTGTGAGGTCAGACACAGGCCACCATCCTATCTCTACTGGAACACTCCAGCAGGGTGAGTGTGTGTGTGTGTGAGGTCAGACACAGGCCACCATCCTATCTCTACTGGAACACTCCAGCAGGGTGAGTGTGTGTGTGTGTGAGGTCAGACACAGGCCACCATCCTATCTCTACTGGAACACTCCAGCAGGGTGAGTGTGTGTGTGTGTGAGGTCAGACACAGGCCACCATCCTATCTCTACTGGAACACTCCAGCAGGGTGAGTGTGTGTGTGTGAGGTCAGACACAGGCCACCATCCTATCTCTACTGGAACACTCCAGCAGGGTAAGTGTGTGAGGTCACATTACCATGTGCTTGTCTGCTGTACTCAACAAAACAGCTCAGCCACTAAGTTCAACACTCACATTGGAAGTTATCATCCAGGTCATAGCTTGAACGTTGCCTTGTCTTGCCTTAGTGCTTCTATGATGATACTTTGTTTATTATCACTGTAAACAGGATCTATGAGTTAGCTGAATTAACTGTTCTCTGTCATGTCATTCACACAGGTTCTGCTTTAAGTCATGAAACTAACGTTTATAAAGGCATGAAAGCAAAACTCCTAACTCCTATCAGATACTAGGGTTTTCATGATATCTCCACAATTCTGCATGTTATTGACGTTGAATTGAAGAAGCCTGTTTAAAGGAGATGTCTTGTGTGTTTGTGTCTGTGTGTTGATACAGAATATGAACCGAATGCGCCAGATCTCGTCGGTGACGGCCAGTGAACTCAAGTCCATGCAGGAAGACCTGAGCTTCAAGGAGACTGAGATGCACAAGTCCCAGAACACAGCTAAGGGCTTGTCTTCAGGTTAGGCTTGTCTTCAGGTTAGATAGATAGATAGATAGATAGATAGATAGATAGATAGATAGATAGATAGATAGATAGATAGATAGATAGATAGATAGATAGATAGATAGATAGATAGATAGATAGATAGATAGATAGATAGATAGATAGATAGATAGATAGATAGATAGATAGATAGATAGATAGATAGATAGATAGATAGATAGATAGATAGAAAAACAGTAATCTCTCAACTGGGTCCGCCCTACTGTGAAACTCTCAACTGGGTCCACCCTACTGTGAAACTCTCAACTGGGTCCACCCTACTGTGAAACTCTCTCTCAACTGGGTCCACACTTCTGTAAATCTATCTCTCAACTAGGTCCCCCTACTGTAAAACTCTCTCTCAACTGGGTCCACCCTACTGTAAATCTATCTCTCAACTGGGTCCACCCTACTGTAATGCTCTCTACCGGGTCCACCTTACTGTAAAACTCTCTCAACTGGGGTCCACCCTACTGTAAAACTCTCTACTGGGTCCACCCTACTGTTAAACTCTCTCTCAACTGGGTCCACCCTACTGTTAAACTCTCTCTCAACTGGGTCCACCTTACTGTGAAACTCTCTCTCAACTGGGTCCACCCTACTGTAATGCTCTCTACCGGGTCCACCTTACTGTAAAACTCTCTCAACTGGGGTCCACCCTACTGTAAAACTCTCTACTGGGTCCACCCTACTGTTAAACTCTCTCTCAACTGGGTCCACCTTACTGTGAAACTCTCTCTCAACTGGGTCCACACTTCTGTAAATCTAGCTCTAAACTAGGTCCCCCTACTGTAAAACTCTCTCTCAACTGGGTCCACCCTACTGTAAATCTATCTCTCAACTGGGTCCACCCTACTGTAATGCTCTCTACCGGGTCCACCTTACTGTAAAACTCTCTCAACTGGGTCCACCCTACTGTAAAACTCTCTCTCACCTGGGTCCACCCTACTGTTAAACTCTCTCTCAACTGGGTCCACCCTACTGTAAAACTCTCTCTCAACTGGGTCCACCCTACTGTAAAACTCTCTCTCTACTGGGTCCACCCTACTGTAAAACTCTCTCTCAACTGGGTCCACCCTACTGTAATGCTCTCTACCGGGTCCACCTTACTGTAAAACTCTCAACTGGGGTCCACCCTACTGTAAAACTCTCTACTGGGTCCACCCTACTGTTAAACTCTCTCTCTACTGGGTCCACCCTACTGTAAAACTCTCTCTCACCTGGGTCCACCCTACTGTAAAACTCTCTCTCAACTGGGTCCACCCTACTGTAAAACTCTCTCTCAACTGGGTCCACCCTACTGTAAAACTCTCTCTCAACTGGGTCCACCCTACTGTAAAACTCTCTCTCAACTGGGTCCACCCTACTGTAAAACTCTCTCTCAACTGGGTCCACCCTACTGTAAAACTCTCTCTCACCTGGGTCCACCCTACTGTAAAACTCTCTCTCACCTGGGTCCACCCTACTGTTAAACTCTCTCTCAACTGGGTCCACCCTACTGTAAAACTCTCTCTCACCTGGGTCCACCCTACTGTAAAACTCTCTCTCACCTGGGTCCACCCTACTGTAAAACTCTCTCTCACCTGGGTCCACCCTACTGATGTTTCTCTGATGTCTACTTGGTTCTCTCCTCACTCTCTAACAACCAACTAAGACTGGATTTGTCGAACTGGGTAAAATCATAATTTTCAGTATATCTCTGTGATGACAGGCAACGTTTCTGACTGTTGACAGAACAGTAAGGAACCCCAGCCCCTAGCTTTGACTATGAATGTCTATAAACACTCTATAGGCTGAAATTAGAGATATCTCTCTGAATACTTTGGAGTAGTATGCTTTTTGACATGATACGTAACGTTTTACAGTAATGTCTTTATATTGAAAACTTAGGCTAGGTGTTTTGTGGAATCTGTGTTCAACTCGATGTGTGGCACGTGTATTACAGCATAGCGGTAGCTATATGTGACTGGCGAGTCACCTATAGGCTGGCGAGTCACCTATAGGCTGGTGAGTCACCTATAGGCTGGCGAGTCACCTATACGCCACACTGATCAGATCGACTCCCTGCTCACTCCATTTCGTCCTTATAAATGGGCGTATTTATCAAATAAGCAGTTGGCTCAGAGCCAGGGGTTTCCTTCCTTTGTCTTCAGCCTCACAATGTAACGCTGTTCCCCCTAAATAATGTCTTATCAACGTAACGCTGTTACCACAGACACTGGCGAAGTCCCACATGGAACCCTATTCCTCTTTGTAGGGCGTAGTGTTCCATTTGGGATGCACTACCAAAGCCGCCCACTAGGCTGCTACATGTCCTTGATCCTACTATTCTGAGCCAGAGAAGCATTGTTCCTTTCACCTGTTTGTTTGACTTTTGTCAGTGGGCTTTCTTCACAGCTCAGTAAAAATAGCTCAAGTCAATCTTACAGAAGTGAAACAATGGCTGGCTTTGAGATAAATGATAAACACCCGCTGGTGTTTTTGTGATATGTAACTTTATAACGATATAATCCAGCTCTGTACATAATTAATAAACAGAGGATTATCTGTGCAGCACCAGCGGCCCTCTGCAGCAATGCTGTGTAAATACTGTTGCTAATGACAATCCTCTGGATTGTGGAGGCAGGATTCCTGGGGGGAGAGAGAAAGGCTAGCCCCAGCCCCAGGAGGAAGCTGGTGTGTGTGTGTCAGGGTTCCTGGGGGGAGAGAGAAAGGCTAGCCCTAGGAGGAAGCTGTAGAGAATGCACAGAAGTGCTGATGGGACACTTTACTGCTCTGTACACAGCAGCAGCTCCTCCTCCACTAGCTGGGTCTGGGGCACAGCACTATCAGTAGGAACCTGACTGCTTCCCCTTCCTGCTCTCAGACCCTGCCTGCCCCAGCGCAGCTCCCTGCCTCTGCCCTCTGCTCCAGATTATGCTCCCAAACCCTGCAGGCCCCTGTTCCAGCCCCCAAGCCCGGCTCCCTGAATCAGACCCAGGCTGCCCCAGCCCTTGCCTGTCCCAGCTTGCCTCTGTCCCAGCCTCTGTCCCAGCCTGCCTCTGTCCCAGACCCTGTCCCAACCCCTGCCCCAGCCTGCCTCTGCCCCAGCCTGCCTCTGTCCCAGACCCTGTCCCAGCCTGCCCCTGTCCTAGCCCCCGCCCCATCTATCTCTGTCCCAGACCCTGTCCCAGCCTGCTTCTGTCCTAGCACCTGTCCCAGCCTGCCTCTGTTCCAGCCCCTGCCCCAGCCTGCCTCTGCCCCTGTCCTAGCCCCCGCCCCATCTATCTCTGTCCCAGACCCTGTCCCAGCCTGCTTCTGTCCTAGCACCTGTCCCAGCCTGCCTCTGTCCCAGCCCCTACCCCAGCCTGCCTCTGTCCCAGCCACTGCCCCCAGCCTCTGCCCTGACTGCCTTCCCCTCCCCCATCCTGCCTCTGTCCCAGACCCTGTCCCAAACCCTGCCCCAGCTTGCCTCTGCCCCAGCCTGCCTCTGTCCCAAACCCTGTCCCAGCCTGTCCCTGTCCTAGCCCCTGCCCCATCTACCTCTGTCCCAGACCCTGTCCCAGCCTGCCTCTGTCCTAGCACCTGTCCCAGTCTGCCTCTGTCCCATCCCCTGCCCCAGCCTGCCTCTGTCCCAGCCACTGCCCCCAGCCTCTGCCCTGACTGCCTTCCCCTCCCCCATCCTGCCTCTGTCCCAGACCCTGTCCCAAACCCTGCCCCAGCTTGCCTCTGCCCCAGCCTGCCTCTGTCCCAAACCCTGTCCCAGCCTGTCCCTGTCCTAGCCCCTGCCCCATCTACCTCTGTCCCAGACCCTGTCCCAGCCTGCCTCTGTCCTAGCACCTGTCCCAGTCTGCCTCTGTCCCATCCCCTGCCCCAGCCTGCCTCTGTCCCAGCCACTGCCCCCAGCCTCTGCCCTGACTGCCTTCCCCTCCCCCATCCTGCCTCTGTCCCAGACCCTGTCCCAACCCCTGCCCCAGCCTGCCTTCCCCTCCCCCATCCTGCCCCTGTCCCAGACCCTGTCCCAGACCCTGTCCCAACCCCTGCCCCAGCCTGCCTCTGTCCCAGCCACTAAGAGTGTAGAAGGATCTAAGAGTGTAGAAGGATCTAAGAGTGTAGAAGGATCTAAGAGTGTAGAAGGATCTAAGAGTGTAGAAGGATCTAAGAGTGTAGAAGGATCTAAGAGCACGTCCAGATCTAAGTGATATAGTAACTCCTAGCCTAACTACAGTACATGGTAGGGGCCTCTAGCTCTGTGTCCAGTCATCTAGAGCCTTTTCATGACTCTGTAATACACATCCTCTCTGCTAAACTCTGTGTGCTGTTAGTGTAAACCTTGGCATACTGTAGCGAGGTGAAATGTTTTATTTAGCAGACTCTCTCATCCAGAGTCAGTTAGTCATTAAACAATTATAATAATTACATTTAACTAGGCAAGTCAGTTAAGAACAAATTCTTATTTACAATGACGGCCTACACCGGCCTACACACTCGGACGACGCTGGGCCAATTGTGCGCCATCCTATGGGACTCCCAATCACGGCCGGTTGTGATACAGTATGGATTCGAACCAGGTTGTCTGTAGTGACACCTCTAGCACTGAGATGCAGTGTCTTAGACCACTGAACCAGGTTGTCTGTAGTGACTCCTCTAGCACTGAGATACAGTGTCTTAGACCACTGAACCAGGTTGTCTGTAGTGACTCCTCTAGCACTGAGATACAGTGTCTTAGACCACTGAACCAGGTTGTCTGTAGTGACTCCTCTAGTACTGAGATGCAGTGTCTTAGACCACTGAACCAGGTTGTCTGTAGTGACTCCTCTAGCACTGAGATGCAGTGTCTTAGACCACTGAACCAGGTTGTCTGTAGTGACTCCTCTACCACTGAGATGCAGTGTCTTAGACCACTGAACCAGGTTGTCTGTAGTGACTCCTCTAGCACTGAGATGCAGTGTCTTAGACCACTGAACCAGGTTGTCTGTAGTGACTCCTCTAGCACTGAGATGCAGTGTCTTAGACCACTGAACCAGGTTGTCTGTAGTGACTCCTCTAGCACTGAGATGCAGTGTCTTAGACCACTGAACCCGGTTGTCTGTAGTGACTCCTCTAGCACTGAGATGCAGTGTCTTAGACCACTGAACCAGGTTGTCTGTAGTGACTCCTCTAGCACTGAGATGCAGTGTCTTAGACCACTGAACCAGGTTGTCTGTAGTGACTCCTCTAGCACTGAGATGCAGTGTCTTAGACCACTGAACCAGGTTGTCTGTAGTGACTCCTCTAGCACTGAGATGCAGTGTCTTAGACCACTGAACCAGGTTCTGTAGTGACACCTCTAACACTGAGATGCAGTGTCTTAGACCACTGAACCAGGTTGTCTGTAGTGACTCCTCTAGCACTGAGATGCAGTGTCTTAGACCACTGATCCAGGTTGTCTGTAGTGACTCCTCTAGCACTGAGATGCAGTGTCTTAGACCACTGAACCAGGTTGTCTGTAGTGACACCTCTAACACTGAGATGCAGTGTCTTAGACCACTGAACCAGGTTGTCTGTAGTGACTCCTCTAGCACTGAGATGCAGTGTCTTAGACCACTGAACCAGGTTGTCTGTAGTGACTCCTCTAGCACTGAGATGCAGTGTCTTAGACCACTGAACCAGGTTGTCTGTAGTGACTCCTCTAGCACTGAGATGCAGTGTCTTAGACCACTGAACCAGGTTGTCTGTAGTGACTCCTCTAGCACTGAGATGCAGTGTCTTAGACCACTGAACCAGGTTGTCTGTAGTGACTCCTCTAGCACTGAGATGCTGTGTCTTAGACCACTGAACCAGGGTGTCTGTAGTGACTCCTCTAGCACTGAGATGCTGTGTCTTAGACCACTGAACCAGGTTGTCT
The DNA here is from genome assembly GCA_023634145.1 of Thymallus thymallus. Classification (NCBI taxonomy): domain Eukaryota; kingdom Metazoa; phylum Chordata; class Actinopteri; order Salmoniformes; family Salmonidae; genus Thymallus; species Thymallus thymallus. The sequence continues at coordinate 41,878,942 of CM042390.1, read as the reverse complement.
GTAGTGACTCCTCTAGTACTGAGATGCAGTGTCTTAGACCACTGAACCAGGGTGTCTGTAGTGACTCCTCTAGTACTGAGATGCAGTGTCTTAGACCACTGAACCAGGTTGTCTGTAGTGACTCCTCTAGCACTGAGATGCAGTGTCTTAGACCACTGAACCAAGTTGTCTGTAGTGACTCCTCTAGCACTGAGATGCAGTGTCTTAGACCACTGAACCAGGTTGTCTGTAGTGACTCCTCTAGCACTGAGATGCAGTGTCTTAGACCACTGAACCAGGTTGTCTGTAGTGACTCCTCTAGCACTGAGATGCAGTGTCTTAGACCACTGAACCAGGTTGTCTGTAGTGACTCCTCTAGTACTGAGATGCAGTGTCTTAGACCACTGAACCAGGTTGTCTGTAGTGACTCCTCTAGCACTGAGATGCAGTGTCTTAGACCACTGAACCAGGTTGTCTGTAGTGACTCCTCTAGCACTGAGATGCAGTGTCTTAGACCACTGAACCAGGTTGTCTGTAGTGACTCCTCTAGCACTGAGATGCAGTGTCTTAGACCACTGAACCAGGTTGTCTGTAGTGACTCCTCTAGCACTGAGATGTAGTGTCTTAGACCACTGAACCAGGTTGTCTGTAGTGACTCCTCTAGTACTGAGATGCAGTGTCTTAGACCACTGAACCAGGTTGTCTGTAGTGATGCCTCTAGCACTGAGATGCAGTGTCTTAGACCACTGAACCAGGTTGTCTGTAGTGACTCCTCTAGCACTGAGATGCTGTGTCTTAGACCACTGAACCAGGTTGTCTGTAGTGATGCCTCTAGCACTGAGATGCAGTGTCTTAGACCACTGAACCAGGTTGTCTGTAGTGACTCCTCTAGCACTGAGATGCTGTGTCTTAGACCACTGAACCAGGTTGTCTGTAGTGACTCCTCTAGCACTGAGATGCAGTGTCTTAGACCACTGAACCAGGTTGTCTGTAGTGATGCCTCTAGCACTGAGATGCAGTGTCTTAGACCACTGAACCAGGTTGTCTGTAGTGACTCCTCTAGCACTGAGATGCTGTGTCTTAGACCACTGAACCAGGTTGTCTGTAGTGACTCCTCTAGCACTGAGATGCAGTGTCTTAGACCACTGAACCAGGTTGTCTGTAGTGACTCCTCTAGTACTGAGATGCAGTGTCTTAGACCACTGAACCAGGTTGTCTGTAGTGACTCCTCTAGCACTGAGATGCAGTGTCTTAGACCACTGAACCAGGTTGTCTGTAGTGACTCCTCTAGCACTGAGATGCAGTGTCTTAGACCACTGAACCAGGTTGTCTGTAGTGACTCCTCTAGCACTGAGATGCAGTGTCTTAGACCACTGAACCAGGTTGTCTGTAGTGATGCCTCTAGCACTGAGATGCAGTGTCTTAGACCACTGAACCACTTGGAAGCCCATTTAGCAGACGCTCTTATCCAGAGAGAGAGTCATTTAGCAGACGCTCTTATCCAGAGAGAGAGTCATTTAGCAGACACTCTTATCCAGTTAGTTAAACTTACAGTCATCTTAAGATAGCTATGTGGGACAACCACATATCAAAGTAAGTACATTTTACTGTTTGTTCACGGGAGCTGCTCAGCCCGGTCCAAGCTCTTCTCGGTCCTGGCACCTGCTCAGCCCAGTCCAAGCTCTTCTGAAAACATGTTAAACGTTCTGGATAAGTTTGAGGCTAGAAGAGAAGAGAGTAGTGCGTGAGAGAGTGAAGATTGCGACGGTGCATGACCATCTGGTTAGGGGCTGAGTGGTTAGGGTTGGAGGAAAGGGAGACAGACAAGGAAACAAAGTAGTGATCAGAGTCATGGAGGGAGGTTGCAGTGAGATTAGTAGGAGAACAGCCTCTAGTAAAGATGAGGTCAAGAGAGTGCAGTGAGATTAGTAGGAGAACAGCCTCTAGTAAAGATGAGGTCAAGAGAGTGCAGTGAGATTAGTAGGAGAACAGCCTCTAGTAAAGATGAGGTCAAGAGAGTGCAGTGAGATTAGTAGAACAGCCTCTAGTAAAGATGAGGTCAAGAGAGTGCAGTGAGATTAGTAGGAGAACAGCCTCTAGTAAAGATGAGGTCAAGAGAGTGCAGTGAGATTAGTAGGAGAACAGCCTCTAGTAAAGATGAGGTCAAGAGAGTGCAGTGAGATTAGTAGGAGAACAGCCTCTAGTAAAGATGAGGTCAAGAGAGTGCAGTGAGATTAGTAGAACAGCCTCTAGTAAAGATGAGGTCAAGAGAGTGCAGTGAGATTAGTAGAACAGCCTCTAGTAAAGATGAGGTCAAGAGAGTGCAGTGAGATTAGTAGAACAGCCTCTAGTAAAGATGAGGTCAAGAGAGTGCAGTGAGATTAGTAGGAGAACAGCCTCTAGTAAAGATGAGGTCAAGAGAGTGCAGTGAGATTAGTAGGAGAACAGCCTCTAGTAAAGATGAGGTCAAGAGAGTGCAGTGAGATTAGTAGGAAAACAGCCTCTAGTAAAGATGAGGTCAAGAGAGTGCAGTGAGATTAGTAGGAGAACAGCCTCTAGTAAAGATGAGGTCAAGAGAGTGCAGTGAGATTAGTAGGAGAACAGCCTCTAGTAAAGATGAGGTCAAGAGAGTGCAGTGAGATTAGTAGGAAAACAGCCTCTAGTAAAGATGAGGTCAAGAGAGTGCAGTGAGATTAGTAGGAGAACAGCCTCTAGTAAAGATGAGGTCAAGAGAGTGCAGTGAGATTAGTAGGAGAACAGCCTCTAGTAAAGATGAGGTCAAGAGAGTGCAGTGAGATTAGTAGGAGAACAGCCTCTAGTAAAGATGAGGTCAAGAGAGTGCAGTGAGATTAGTAGGAGAACAGCCTCTAGTAAAGATGAGGTCAAGAGAGTGCAGTGAGATTAGTAGGAGAACAGCCTCTAGTAAAGATGAGGTCAAGAGAGTGCAGTGAGATTAGTAGGAGAACAGCCTCTAGTAAAGATGATGTCAAGAGAGTGCAGTGAGATTAGTAGGAGAACAGCCTCTAGTAAAGATGAGGTCAAGAGAGTGCAGTGAGATTAGTAGGAAAACAGCCTCTAGTAAAGATGAGGTCAAGAGAGTGCAGTGAGATTAGTAGGAGAACAGCCTCTAGTAAAGATGAGGTCAAGAGAGTGCAGTGAGATTAGTAGGAGAACAGCCTCTAGTAAAGATGAGGTCAAGAGAGTGCAGTGAGATTAGTAGGAGAACAGCCTCTAGTAAAGATGAGGTCAAGAGAGTGCAGTGAGATTAGGAGAACAGCCTCTAGTAAAGATGAGGTCAAGAGAGTGCAGTGAGATTAGTAGGAGAACAGCCTCTAGTAAAGATGAGGTCAAGAGAGTGCAGTGAGATTAGTAGGAGAACAGCCTCTAGTAAAGATGAGGTCAAGAGAGTGCAGTGAGATTAGTAGGAGAACAGCCTCTAGTAAAGATGAGGTCAAGAGAGTGCAGTGAGATTAGTAGGAGAACAGCCTCTAGTAAAGATGAGGTCAAGAGAGTGCAGTGAGATTAGTAGGAGAACAGCCTCTAGTAAAGATGAGGTCAAGAGAGTGCAGTGAGATTAGTAGGAGAACAGCCTCTAGTAAAGATGAGGTCAAGAGAGTGCAGTGAGATTAGTAGGAGAACAGCCTCTAGTAAAGATGAGGTCAAGAGAGTGCAGTGAGATTAGTAGAACAGCCTCTAGTAAAGATGAGGTCAAGAGAGTGCAGTGAGATTAGTAGAACAGCCTCTAGTAAAGATGAGGTCAAGAGAGTGCAGTGAGATTAGTAGGAGAACAGCCTCTAGTAAAGATGAGGTCAAGAGAGTGCAGTGAGATTAGTAGAACAGTCTCTAGTAAAGATGAGGTCAAGAGAGTGCAGTGAGATTAGTAGGAGAACAGCCTCTAGTAAAGATGAGGTCAAGAGAGTGCAGTGAGATTAGTAGGAGAACAGCCTCTAGTAAAGATGAGGTCAAGAGAGTGCAGTGAGATTAGTAGGAGAACAGCCTCTAGTAAAGATGAGGTCAAGAGAGTGCAGTGAGATTAGTAGGAGAACAGCCTCTAGTAAAGATGAGGTCAAGAGAGTGCAGTGAGATTAGTAGGAGAACAGCCTCTAGTAAAGATGAGGTCAAGAGAGTGCAGTGAGATTAGTAGGAGAACAGCCTCTAGTAAAGATGAGGTCAAGAGAGTGCAGTGAGATTAGTAGGAGAACAGCCTCTAGTAAAGATGAGGTCAAGAGAGTGCAGTGAGATTAGTAGAACAGCCTCTAGTAAAGATGAGGTCAAGAGAGTGCAGTGAGATTAGTAGGAGAACAGCCTCTAGTAAAGATGAGGTCAAGAGAGTGCAGTGAGATTAGTAGGAGAACAGCCTCTAGTAAAGATGAGGTCAAGAGAGTGCAGTGAGATTAGTAGGAGAACAGCCTCTAGTAAAGATGAGGTCAAGAGAGTGCAGTGAGATTAGTAGAACAGCCTCTAGTAAAGATGAGGTCAAGAGAGTGCAGTGAGATTAGTAGGAGAACAGCCTCTAGTAAAGATGAGGTCAAGAGAGTGCAGTGAGATTAGTAGGAGAACAGCCTCTAGTAAAGATGAGGTCAAGAGAGTGCAGTGAGATTAGTAGGAGAACAGCCTCTAGTAAAGATGAGGTCAAGAGAGTGCAGTGAGATTAGTAGGAGAACAGCCTCTAGTAAAGATGAGGTCAAGAGAGTGCAGTGAGATTAGTAGAACAGCCTCTAGTAAAGATGAGGTCAAGAGAGTGCAGTGAGATTAGTAGGAGAACAGCCTCTAGTAAAGATGAGGTCAAGAGAGTGCAGTGAGATTAGTAGGAGAACAGCCTCTAGTAAAGATGAGGTCAAGAGAGTGCAGTGAGATTAGTAGAACAGCCTCTAGTAAAGATGAGGTCAAGAGAGTGCAGTGAGATTAGTAGGAGAACAGCCTCTAGTAAAGATGAGGTCAAGAGAGTGCAGTGAGATTAGTAGGAGAACAGCCTCTAGTAAAGATGAGGTCAAGAGAGTGCAGTGAGATTAGTAGGAGAACAGCCTCTAGTAAAGATGAGGTCAAGAGAGTGCAGTGAGATTAGGAGAACAGCCTCTAGTAAAGATGAGGTCAAGAGAGTGCAGTGAGATTAGTAGGAGAACAGCCTCTAGTAAAGATGAGGTCAAGAGAGTGCAGTGAGATTAGTAGGAGAACAGCCTCTAGTAAAGATGAGGTCAAGAGAGTGCAGTGAGATTAGTAGGAGAACAGCCTCTAGTAAAGATGAGGTCAAGAGAGTGCAGTGAGATTAGTAGAACAGCCTCTAGTAAAGATGAGGTCAAGAGAGTGCAGTGAGATTAGTAGGAGAACAGCCTCTAGTAAAGATGAGGTCAAGAGAGTGCAGTGAGATTAGTAGGAGAACAGCCTCTAGTAAAGATGAGGTCAAGAGAGTGCAGTGAGATTAGTAGGAGAACAGCCTCTAGTAAAGATGAGGTCAAGAGAGTGCAGTGAGATTAGTAGGAGAACAGCCTCTAGTAAAGATGAGGTCAAGAGAGTGCAGTGAGATTAGTAGGAGAACAGCCTCTAGTAAAGATGAGGTCAAGAGAGTGCAGTGAGATTAGTAGGAGAACAGCCTCTAGTAAAGATGAGGTCAAGAGAGTGCAGTGAGATTAGTAGGAGAACAGCCTCTAGTAAAGATGAGGTCAAGAGAGTGCAGTGAGATTAGTAGGAGAACAGCCTCTAGTAAAGATGAGGTCAAGAGAGTGCAGTGAGATTAGTAGGAGAACAGCCTCTAGTAAAGATGAGGTCAAGAGAGTGCAGTGAGATTAGTAGGAGAACAGCCTCTAGTAAAGATGAGGTCAAGAGAGTGCAGTGAGATTAGTAGGAGAACAGCCTCTAGTAAAGATGAGGTCAAGAGAGTGAAACTAAACTAAATTAGAAGGGTTGGAGCCAAGGGGTGGGGAGCGTCGGTAAAGCCTACAGGGAGAGGAGTGAACAGGTATAGAAAACACACCCATAGTTGACAAAGCTACACAAGAGCTAAATGAGATTCTGTAAATAACTTTGTAAGATCATCAAGTGAGAGAGTGGTGTGGAGCCTTCCTCTCTTTCCTTCCTCCAACAACTCCACAGAACAACTCCACAGAACAACTAGGCAGAACAACTCTAAAGCATAACTGGGCAGAACAACTAGGCAGAACAACTCTAAAGCATAACTGGGCAGAACAACTCCACAGAACAACTAGGCAGAACAACTCTAAAGCATAACTGGGCAGAACAACTAGGCAGAACAACTCTAAAGCACAACTCGACAGAACAACTCGACAGAACAACTCGACAGAACAACTCGACAGAACAACTGGGCAGAACTGTCTTCGTTTTGAGACGCAACCGCCGCAGATGAAACAGGGGAGACTGTAATACTAATTGACTGAAGTACTAATACTAATTGACTGAAGTACTAATACTAATTGACTGAAGTACTAATACTAATTGACTGAAGTACTAATACTAATTGACTGAAGTACTAATACTAATTGCTAATACAGTCACTGATTATCAGGAGTCCTCAAGCTATAGAATGAAACTATAGAATGAATTCCCTAAGTAATCAGAGTATGGAATGGAATAGGATGCCATTTGAGACACAGTCTATGTGAAACGGTCTGGTCAGGCTCCAGGCTCAGTAGCACTCTGTCAGCACAACAATGTTATTCTTATAACAGGAAAAAAGAAAGACCCAAATTAACATTGTGTCCAGTGTTATCAGAGTTCAGATGGAAGCTGAAGTGACAGTTTACTGTGGACTTGTTTTTATGCACTCCTGTGTAGTGTAACTCTGTGTAACTCAGTGTAATGGAACTCAGTGTAATATAACTCTGTGTAACTCAGTGTAATGGAACTCACTGTAATATAACTCTGTGTAACTCACTGTAATATAACTCAGTGTAATATAACTCTGTGTAACTCACTGTAATATAACTCAGTGTAATATAACTCTGTGTAACTCAGTGTAATGGAACTCACTGTAATATAACTCTGTGTAACTCACTGTAATATAACTCAGTGTAATATAACTCTGTGTAATATAACTCTGTGTAACTCACTGTAATATAACTCAGTGTAATATAACTCTGTGTAACTCAGTGTAATGTAACTCACTGTAATATAACTCTGTGTAACTCACTGTAATATAACTCTGTGTAACTCAGTGTAATATAACTCTGTGTAATATAACTCTGTGTAATATAACTCTGTGTAACTCACTGTAATATAACTCACTGTAACTCACTGTAATATAACTCAGTGTAATATAACTCTGTGTAATATAACTCTGTGTAACTCACTGTAATATAACTCAGTGTAATATAACTCTGTGTAACTCAGTGTAATGTAAGTCACTGTAATATAACTCTGTGTAACTCAGTGTAATGTAACTGTGTAACTCACTGTAATATAACTCAGTGTAATATAACTCTGTGTAACTCAGTGTAATGGAACTCAGTGTAATATAACTCTGTGTAACTCACTGTAATATAACTCAGTGTAATATAACTCTGTGTAACTCAGTGTAATGTAACTCACTGTAATATAACTCTGTGTAACTCACTGTAATATAACTCTGTGTAACTCAGTGTAATGTAACTCACTGTAATATAACTCTGTGTAACTCACTGTAATATAACTGTGTTACTCTGTGAAATGTAACTCAGTGTAATGTAACTCTGTGTAACTCAGTGTAATGTAACTCTGTGTAACTCAGTGTAATGTAACTCTGTGTAACTCATTGTAGTGTAACTCTGTGTAACTCAGGGTAATGGAACTCAGTGTAATATAACTCTGTGTAACTCACTGTAATATAACTCAGTGTAATATAACTCTGTGTAACTCAGTGTAATGGAACTCACTGTAATATAACTCTGTGTAACTCACTGTAATATAACTCAGTGTAATACAACTCTGTGTAACTCAGTGTAATGGAACTCACTGTAATATAACTCTGTGTAACTCACTGTAATATAACTCAGTGTAATACAACTCTGTGTAACTCAGTGTAATGGAACTCAGTGTAATATAACTCTGTGTAACTCACTGTAATATAACTCAGTGTAATATAACTCTGTGTAACTCAGTGTAATGTAACTCACTGTAATATAACTCTGTGTAACTCACTGTAATATAACTCTGTGTAACTCACTGTAATATAACTCAGTGTAATATAACTCTGTGTAATATAACTCTGTGTAACTCAGTGTAATATAACTCAGTGTAACTCACTGTAATATAACTCTGTGTAATATAACTCTGTGTAATATAACTCTGTGTAACTCACTGTAATATAACTCAGTGTAATATAACTCTGTGTAACTCAGTGTAATGTAAGTCACTGTAATATAACTCTGTGTAACTCAGTGTAATGTAACTGTGTAACTCACTGTAATATAACTCAGTGTAATATAACTCTGTGTAACTCAGTGTAATGTAACTCAGTGTAATATAACTCAGTGTAATGTAACTCTGTGTAACTCAGTGTAATGTAACTCACTGTAATATAACTCTGTGTAACTCAGTGTAATATAACTCTGTGTAACTCACTGTAATATAACTCAGTGTAATATAACTCTGTGTAACTCAGTGTAATGTAACTCACTGTAATATAACTCTGTGTAACTCACTGTAATATAACTCTGTGTAACTCAGTGTAATGTAACTCTGTGTAACTCAGTGTAATGTAACTCACTGTAATATAACTCTGTGTAACTCAGTGTAATGTAACTATGTGTAGCTCAGTGTAATGTAACTCAGTGTAATGTAACTCTGTGTAACTCAGTGTAATGTAACTCTGTGTAACTCAGTGTAATGTAACTCTGTGTAACTCAGTGTAATGTAACTCTGTGTAACTCAGTGTAATGTAACTCTGTGTAACTCAGTGTAATGTAACTCTGTGTAATATAACTCTGTGTAACTCAGTGTAATATAACTGTGTTACTCTGTGAAATGTAACTCAGTGTAATGTAACTCTGTGTAACTCAGTGTAATGTAACTCTGTGTAACTCATTGTAGTGTAACTCTGTGTAACTCAGGGTAATGGAACTCAGTGTAATATAACTCTGTGTAACTCAGTGTAATGCAACTCAGTGTAATACAACTCTGTGTAACTCACTGTAATATAACTCAGTGTAATATAACTCTGTATAACTCACTGTAATATAACTCTGTATAACTCACTGTAATATAACTCTGTGTAACTCACTGTAATGTAACTCACTGTAATATAACTCTGTGTAACTCAGTGTAATATAACTCAGTGTAATATAACTCTGTAACTCAGTGTAATGTAACTCAGTGTAATATAACTGTGTAACTCAGTGTAATGTAACTCAGTGTAATATATCTCTGTGTAACTCAGTGTAATGTAACTCAGTGTAATATAACTGTGTAACTCAGTGTAATGTAACTCAGTGTAATATAACTCAGTGTAATGTAACTCTGTGTAACTCAGTGTAATGTAACTCACTGTAATATAACTCTGTGTAACTCAGTGTAATGTAACTATGTGTAGCTCAGTGTAATGTAACTCAGTGTAATGTAACTCTGTGTAACTCAGTGTAATGTAACTCTGTGTAACTCAGTGTAATGTAACTCTGTGTAACTCAGTGTAATGTAACTCTGTGTAACTCAGTGTAATGTAACTCTGTGTAATATAACTCTGTGTAACTCAGTGTAATATAACTGTGTTACTCTGTGAAATGTAACTCAGTGTAATGTAACTCTGTGTAACTCAGTGTAATGTAACTCTGTGTAACTCAGTGTAATGTAACTCTGTGTAACTCATTGTAGTGTAACTCTGTGTAACTCAGTGTAATGTAACTCAGTGTAATACAACTCTGTGTAACTCAGGGTAATGGAACTCAGTGTAATATAACTCTGTGTAACTCAGTGTAATGTAACTCAGTGTAATACAACTCTGTGTAACTCAGTGTAATGGAACTCACTGTAATATAACTCTATGTAACTCAGTGTAATACAACTCTGTGTAACTCAGTGTAATGGAACTCACTGTAATATAACTCTGTGTAACTCACTGTAATATAACTCAGTGTAATACAACTCTGTGTAACTCAGTGTAATGGAACTCAGTGTAATATAACTCTGTGTAACTCACTGTAATATAACTCTGTGTAACTCAGTGTAATATAACTCAGTGTAATATAACTGTGTAACTCAGTGTAATGTAACTCAGTGTAATATATCTCTGTGTAACTCAGTGTAATGTAACTCAGTGTAATATAACTCTGTGTAACTCAGTGTAATGTAACTCAGTGTAATATAACTGTATATCTCAGTGTAATGTAACTCAGTGTAATATAACTGTGTAACTCAGTGTAATGTAACTCAGTGTAATATAACTGTGTAACTCAGTGTAATGTAACTCAGTGTAATATATCTCTGTGTAACTCAGTGTAATGTAACTCAGTGTAATATAACTGTGTAACTCAGTGTAATGTAACTCAGTGTAATGTAACTCAGTGTAATATAACTCAGTGTAATGTAACTCTGTAACTCAGTGTAATATAACTGTGTAACTCAGTGTAATGTAACTATGTGTAACTCAGTGTAATGTAACTCAGTGTAATATAACTGTGTAACTCAGTGTAATGTAACTGTGTGTAACTCAGTGTAATGTAACTCAGTGTAATATAACTGTGTAACTCAGTGTAATGTAACTGTGTAACTCAGTGTAATATAACTGTGTAACTCAGTGTAATGTAACTCAGTGTAATATAACTGTGTAACTCAGTGTAATGTAACTATGTGTAACTCAGTGTAATGTAACTCAGTGTAATATATCTCTGTGTAACTCAGTGTAATATATCTCTGTGTAACTCAGTGTAATATAACTGTGTAACTCAGTGTAATGTAACTATGTGTAACTCAGTGTAATGTAACTCAGTGTAATATAACTGTGTAACTCAGTGTAATATAACTGTGTAACTCAGTGTAATGGCCTAATGGGCCTTCCGTGACCAAAGGAAGTTTGAAATTATTTGAAATTATACAATGACTATGAGGTTAAAGTGCAGACTGTTTAATTTGAAGGTATTCCTCATTTTAGGGACCAAAAGTGACTCCAAAATGACACAATACATTATTTACCATTCATTTCTATTGGACACCAAATAATCAGAAACAAACAGTAAATGTATCCAACAGGTTTATAAAGTCACAAGCTGGATGTAGTCACTGCCTGCTAGGAATATGGGACCAAATACTACAAGCTGGATGTAGTCACTGCCTGCTAGGAATATGGGACCAAATACTACAAGCTGGATGTAGTCACTGCCTGCTAGGAATATGGGACCAAATACTACAAGCTGGATGTAGTCACTGCCTGCTAGGAATATGGGACCAAATACTTGTGGTCCCCTAAAATGGTGGGACTATGTATAAACATTTCTAAACGGTTTAACCGATATGGATGAAAATTCCATCAAATTAAAGCGACAGTCTTTCACCTTTATTTAACCAGGTAGGTTTTATTTCACCTCTATTTAACCAGGGAGGTTTTATTTCACCTTTATTTAACCAGGTAGGTTTTATTTCACCTCTATTTAACCAGGGAGGTTTTATTTCACCTTTATTTAACCAGGTAGATTTTATTTCACCTTTATTTAACCAGGGAGGTTTTATTTCACCTCTATTTAACCAGGTAGGTTTTATTTCACCTCTATTTAACCAGGGAGGTTTTATTTCACCACTATTTAACCAGGTAGGTTTTATTTCACCTCTATTTAACCAGGTAGGTTTTATTTCACCTCTATTTAACCAGGTAGGTTTTATTTCACCTTTATTTAACCAGGTAGGTTTTATTTCACCTTTATTTAACCAGGTAGGTTTTATTTCACCTCTATTTAACCAGGTAGGTTTTATTTCACCTCTATTTAACCAGGTAGGTTTTATTTCACCTTTATTTAACCAGGTAGGTTTTATTTCACCTCTATTTAACCAGGTAGGTTTTATTTCACCTCTATTTAACCAGGTAGGTTTTATTTCACCTTTATTTAACCAGGTAGGTTTTATTTCACCTCTATTTAACCAGGTAGGTTTTATTTCACCTCTATTTAACCAGGGAGGTTTTATTTCACCTCTATTTAACCAGGTAGGTTTTATTTCACCTCTATTTAACCAGGGAGGTTTTATTTCACCACTATTTAACCAGGTAGGTTTTATTTCACCTCTATTTAACAAGGTCGGTTTTATTTCACCTCTATTTAACCAGGTAGATTTTATTTCACCTCTATTTAACCAGGGAGGTTTTATTTCACCTCTATTTAACCAGGTAGGTTTTATTTCACCTCTATTTAACAAGGTCGGTTTTATTTCACCTCTTTTTAACCAGGTAGGTTTTATTTCACCTTTATTTAACCAGGTAGGTTTTATTTCACCTTTATTTAACCAGGTAGGTTTTATTTCACCTCTATTTAACAAGGTCGGTTTTATTTCACCTCTATTTAACCAGGTAGGTTTTATTTCACCTTTATTTAACCAGGTAGGTTTTATTTCACCTTTATTTAACCAGGTAGGTTTTATTTCACCTCTATTTAACCAGGTAGGTTTTATTTCACCTCTATTTAACCAGGTAGGTTTTATTTCACCTTTATTTAACCAGGTAGGTTTTATTTCACCTCTATTTAACCAGGTAGGTTTTATTTCACCTCTATTTAACCAGGTAGGTTTTATTTCACCTTTATTTAACCAGGTAGGTTTTATTTCACCTCTATTTAACCAGGTAGGTTTTATTTCACCTCTATTTAACCAGGGAGGTTTTATTTCACCTCTATTTAACCAGGTAGGTTTTATTTCACCTCTATTTAACCAGGGAGGTTTTATTTCACCACTATTTAACCAGGTAGGTTTTATTTCACCTCTATTTAACAAGGTCGGTTTTATTTCACCTCTATTTAACCAGGTAGGTTTTATTTCACCTCTATTTAACCAGGGAGGTTTTATTTCACCTCTATTTAACCAGGTAGGTTTTATTTCACCTCTATTTAACAAGGTCGGTTTTATTTCACCTCTTTTTAACCAGGTAGGTTTTATTTCACCTTTATTTAACCAGGGAAGCCAGTTGAGAACAAGTTCTCATTTACAACTGCGACCTGGCCAAGACAAAGCAAAGCAGTGCGACAAAAAACAACACAGTTACACAGTAAACAAACGTACAGTCAATAACACAAAAGAAGATCTATATACAGATTAACTACTTTAACCTAGTAGACATTTTATCATTTCAAATCCAAAGTGCTGGAGTACAGAGCCACATCAACAAACAACGTGTCACTGTCCCAATACTGTTGAAGCTCACTGTATGTACAAAATATATAAACATAAAGTATTGATGTCGCTTGAAATATGCCAATGATCTGTCTGTGATCTGTCTGTGTGTCCATCCCCCAGAGAACCACCGTCTGACCCAGGACCTACAGAAGGTAGAGCAGCTGGAGAAGAAGATCAACACAGAGTTGACCAGCCTGAAGGACAAGATAGAGACCATGACCCAGGAGCTAGAGACATACAGCAACCTGGACGGTCTTAAGGCTGCCGGAGAGGACAAGAAGAAGGTGTGTGTGTGTTACAGACCTATGTTTGGAGAGAACCAGAAGGTACTGGTAGTGTACCTGACCCCAGCTATGGGCCTACAGAGTCTCAGTAGCAGTGCTGATCTAGGATCAGTTGCCTTTTAGAGTGTAATGATTAAGATTCTATGGATGAGGGGACCTGCTCCTAGATCAGCACTGCTACTCTGCTTCATGAATACAGGCCCTGAACTGTCAGTGTGGGATTCGTCTGTTCTCTAACCCCTCCCTCTGTGGAGGAGGGTCCATGTCCTTTTCAAGTTCACTGCAGCCCATTAAACACATGGTTTAAATGATTATGAGCATGTATCATCAGCTCAAATGAACACTGTTACATAGCTAACCATGAAAGCATTTAAAGACAACGTTAAAACAGTCCTCTTTCCATGTCTAAGTATCTGCAGGATAATATTTATTGAAAGACCTCCATCTGTGACAGATGTCTCAGGCATAGTCCCTGTAAGATCATGTTGCTAATGTAAACAGTGACAGTGTTATCATTGAGGGAGTCGACCTATGGGAACAACTTCATACAGCTGAATGGAAATGTAAAAGCATCCTTTACATGCATTACAAAGACACTCTCCATTAAACAGGAAACACATTCTCTGAGAGATTTGACTCCAGGAAGTCATGTTTCTTCCACTGACAGTCTAAGAAACCAAGTTTAGTTTCAACCAATGAAGAAAGGGGTGTAACCAATGGTTGGTTGGCCCACTTCATCTGCTTCAACATCCTTAAAACATTTTTACAGTGAATCCTTGTTTTATTAACCCCACCATAGCTGTATATCTGAAATATACGGCTATTGAATATCTGACCTGATTATTTGCTGTGGTAGGTCTACTAACACTGTAACGATTGTTGAATGAATGGATGAATGATTGAATGGTAGTTAATCTAGGTTGTTGTATATTGTCCTACAGAGACTGCAGGAGGACAGAGTATCCCTGGCCCAGAGGAGAGACGGCTTTCAGAAGGTCATGCAGAAGATGAATGAGGTGTATGAAGCTCTGAAGACACAGCTACAGGAGAATGAGACACATGTTCAGGTACAGAGGGAATACTGACAGCTGACTAGTATGAGTTACACAGTATGACCTTTATTTAACTAGGCAAGTCAGTTAAGAACAAATTCTTATTTACAATGACGGTCTACCAAAAGGCAAAAGACCTGCAGGGACGGGGGCTGGGATTAAAAATATAAATAAATTAAATAAGACCAAACACACATATCAAGAGAGACAACACAACACTACATAAAGAGAGACCTAAGACAACAACATAGCAAGGCAGACCCAGGGATGTGTGTGCTTTGGGGACCTTTAACAGGAGGATGAGGGCTGCAGTAGATATCTCAGATAGGGGGGAATGAGGCCTAAGAGGGTTTTATAAATAAGCATCAACCAGTGGGTCTTGTGACGGGTATGGATTGAGCCTTGGGGTACTCCCTTGGTTAAAGGCAGTGGCTGAGACAGCAGATTTTATGACTTTATACACTGCACTCTTTGAGAGAGGTAGTTAGCAAACCAGACCAAAGACCCCTCAGAGACACCAATACTCCTTATCTGGCCCATAAGAATGGAATGGTCTAACGTATCAAAAGCTTTGGCCAAGTCAATAAAAATAGCAGCACAACATTGCTTAGAATCAAGGGCAGTGGTGACATCATTGAGGACCTTTAAGGTTGCAGTGGCACATCCATAACCTGAGTGGAAACCAGATTGCATACCAGAGAGAATACTATAGACAAGAAAGCCAGTCAGTTGATTATTGACAAGTTTTTCCAACACAGTTAGGATCAGCTTGATCTCCCCTTTAAATAAAGGACTAACCGTGGCTGCCTTCCAAGCAATGGGAACCTCCCCAGAGAGGAGAGACAGGTTAAAAAGGTCGGAGATAGGCTTGGTGATGATAGGGGCAGCAACCTTAAAGAAGAAAGGGTCTAAACCATCTGACCCAGATGTTTTTTGGGGTCAAGTTTCAGGAGCTCCTTTAGTACCTCAGACTCAGTAACTGCCTCCAGGGGAAAAAGAGGGAGAAGCATCAGGGATAGTTGCATTAGAAGGGGTGGCAGATGAGGAAATGTTGGACTGGCAAGGAGGCATGGCTGAGTCAAATAGGAATCCTGACTTAATGAAGTGTTGATTAAAGAGCTCAGCCATGTTCTTCTTGTCAGTAACAACCACATCATCAACTTTAAGGGACATGGGCAGCTGTGAGGAGGAGGGTTTATTCTCCAGGTCTTTAACCCTTTTCCAGAATTTCTTGAAGTTAGACCCACGGAGAGAGAACTTTTCCTTAAAGTAACTAACTTCCGGATAGCCTGAGTGCACTTATTTCTAATTTGCCTGAACGAGAGCCAGTCAGCCTGAGTAAGCGTGTGCCGGGCCTTTCGCCAAATGCAATTCTTGAGGTGGAGTAACTCTGTCAGATCACGGTCGAACCAGGGGCTGAACCTGTTTTTAATTCTTATTTTCTTTATGGGGGCGTGTTTCTTAACAATACCCCTGAAAATATCAAAAAGAAGGTCCAAGCGTCTTCGACAGAGGGGATCAAGCTGATTCTATTCCATTTTACAGAAGCCAGTTCATGAAGGAAGGCTTGCTCATTAAAGTTTTTTACCAAGCGTCTATGACAAATCAGGACAGGTTGTTTCACTGAGCAGCCATTACGAACAGAGGCTGTAAAACACTGATCACTAAGGTCATTACAGAAAACACCAGACTGATACCTATCAGGATTATTTGTTAGGATATCATCCAGGAGAGTAGCCTTTTCTGGGTGTTTGGAGTCCTACCTTGTGGGATTGGTAATAATCTGAGAAAGATTTAGGGAGTCCCATTGCTTTAGGACAGGTGGTTTAAGCATGTCCCAGTTTAGGTCACCTAGCAGGACAAATTCAGACTTAGTGTAAGGGACCAGGAGAGAGCTTAGAGCAGGTAGGGTACAGGCCGGTGCTGATGGAGGACGATAACACCCAGCAACAGTCAACAAAGAGTTATTTGAAAGTTTAATACTTAAAACCAGCAAATCAATTTGTTTGGGGACAGACTTGACACGTGACACTCATAACAATGTCATAATACCTTTGGAGGTTGAAGATTCTTTGTGTTTCTTGCCTGTTTTTCCTCTCAACCAACCACTGTTTTCTGTTGGTTTTCAGCTGACCAATCTGGAGAGGAAGTGGCAACACCATGAGCAGAACAACTTTGTCATGAAAGACTGTATCCTTTTTGCTTCTGACCAGAGGGGTTGGATTTGACACTATCAAGTTCCATTACGTATAAATCAGTAGTTTGATCTTTGTCATTCACACCGCAGCCAGAATGGATCACCTGTATCTATACATTACAGGTCTGACAATGGTAGATGTAATATCCCCAATGGGGGATATGTTGTATAAACCAAAGTTTCCTTGACTCCTACATCTCCAGTCATCGCCTCAAAGGGTATGGAGAGTGACTACCGTCCGGTGGTAAAGACTGTATACAGGCAGCTGGCAGAGTACAACAAGATCCTCATAGACACCCTGCAGGGAACCAAGAACTAGGAACCAGGAAATGACTGAGGGACAGGGACAGCTACAGCTTCCTCTCACTGGAGACAGTCTCCATGTCACTGGTACCCTTCCTGCATCACCCCCTCTATCTTACACATACGTATGGATGGACAGAAATATATACATATATATATACACATACTATACTGTATACTCAACCAAATATGAGACCTTGTGGCCCCATCTCAGTCCTGTCCCTGCTTCACTTCCTGACTGCTACTCACTTCCCATCCTGAACATACGGATGTGTTTGAGCAGAGATATACTGGACTCTAACCACATATGAGACCAATTCTATAATAATAACAACAAAGTGTCTTGAATCATCTATTCTGTGGTTACATTTAAAATATTTCTAAGCTTTGTACATGACCATTTCTCTGTAGCTGTGCATTGTTGCTTCCTTTACTGTCAATACAACATGTACTGTAACATTGTATTGCTTGCTTTCTTGATAAAACGGTTTGACCAACATTGTCACGTTTATGTTTATGGATGTCTGTAATAAAAATTTGTCTCAGAAGCAGGACTTGTTTGTTTAACAGTAGTTAACATGTACCTAACAGTAGTTAACATGTACAATACCAGTCAAACGTTTGCACACACCTACTCATTCAAGGGTTTTTCTTTATTTTTTACTATTTTCTACATTGTAGAATAATAGTGAAGACATCAAAACTTTGAAATAACACATATGGAATCATGTAGTTCTCTCAACCAGCTTCACCTGGCATGCTTTTCCAAAAGTCTTGAAGGAGTTCCCACATATGCTGAGCACTTTTTGGCTGCTTGTCCTTCACTCTGCAGTCCAACTCATCACAAACCATTTCAATTGGGTTGAGTTCGGGTGATTGTGGAGGCCAGGTCATCTGATACAGCACTCCATCACTTTCCTTATTGGTCAAATAGCCCTTACACAGCTTGGAGGTGTGTTGGGTCATTGTCCTTTTGAAAATCAAATGATAGTCCCACTAAGCGCAAACCAGATGGGATGGCGTATCACTGCAGAATGCTGTGGTAGCCATGCTGGTTAAGTGTGCCATGAATTCTAAATAGACAGTGTCACCAGGAAAGAACCATAACACCACCTCCTCCATGCTTCACAGTGGGAACTACACATGTGGAGATCATTCGTTCACCTACTCTGCGTCTCACAAAGACACAGCGGTTGGAAGCAAAAATCTCAAATTTGGACTCATCAGACCAAAGGACAGATTTCCACCGGTCTAATGTCCATTGCTCGTGTTTCTTGGCCCAAGCAAGTCTCTTCTTGCTGTATCAGAGCAGTGTTGGTTCAGTACCTCCTGCTGTATCAGAGCAGTGTTGGGTCAGTGGGGGTTAACATTGTACAGGAATTCCACAGCCTGCTGATAACACTATTGTTTTAATGATATTGGTTTCCTCCCTGCTTTATCAGCCAGAGGGCCAGGATGGGCTGCTGCCCAGTGTTCCTCAGCTCAGCCCAGTTCCTCCGACCCACCACACTCTGTGTGTGTGTGTGTGAGTGCATGCACGTGTGTGGGGCCGAGGCAAGAGAGCCTCCCTAGCCTGTCTAGAGCAGGAGAGGAGCCAGGACACAGACACACACACACACACACACACACACACACACACACACACACCATTCCGCACTTGGGTTTGGGTGAACAGGAGATGCATAAGGGGATTTCCAGTGCTAGGGAGCTAAACTCAAGCTGGATTGCTTGTTGCTCAGTGTTAAGTGGGGAGGGGGTATCAGGACAGACCTCTTACTCAATACACATTTCTGGTCAGGGACTACAGTCATGTGAGAAAGTAAGTTCACCCCCTGGAAAGTTCTCTTATTTTACATATCTGGACAGATGGATGTCATCTTCACTTCAACACTATTGACAGATAAAGGTTACCCAATTTAACAAATCACACACAAAAAAATAACTTTGAAAATGTTATAAAATTAAAATAAACAAAAATGCCTTTTCCTTATGGGGAAAAAGTTGGTACATCCCTACCTTTACCATCACATAAAATGGCTACAATTAGGTACCAAAACAAGTGCAAATGATTAGAAAACAGAGAGAAACTTAGGAGGGTCCAGCCTTCCATAAAGATAAGAACATTGGTTTGGTCTTAACTACAGTTGAAGTCGGAAGTTTACATACACTTAGGTTGAAGTCATTAAAACTCATTTTTCAACCACTCCACAGATTTCATGTTAACAAACTATAGTTTTGTCAAGTCGGTTAGGACATCTACTTTGTGCAGGACACAAGTCATTCTTCCAACAATTGTTTAGACAGATTATTTCACTAATAATTCACTATATCACAATTCCAGTGGGTCAGACGTTTACATACACTAAGTTGACTGTGCCTTTAAACAGCTTGGAAAATTCCAGAAAATGATGTCATGGCTTTAGAAGCTTCTGATAGGCTAATTGGCATAATTTGAGTCAATTGGAGGTGTACCTGTGGATGTATTTCAAGGCCTACCTTCAAACTCAGTGCCTCTTTGCTCGACATCATGGGAAAAGACCTCAGAAAAAAGATTGTAGACCTCCACAAGTCTGGTTCATCCTTGGGAGCAATTTCCAAACACCTGAAGGTACCACGTTCATCTGTACAAACAATAGTATGCAAGTATAAACACCATGGGACCACGCAGCCGTCATACCGCTCAGGAAGGTGACACGTTCTGTCTCCTAGAGATTAACGTACTTTGGTGCGAGAAGTGCAAATCAATCCCAGAACAACAGCAAAGGACCTTGTGAAGATGCTGGAGGAAACAAGTACAGAAGTATCTATATCCACAGTAAAACGAGTCCTATATCGACATAACCTGAAAGGCCGCTCAGCAAGGAAGAAGCCACTGCTCCAAAACCACCATAAGAAAGCCAGACTACGGTTTTCAACTGCACATGGGGACAAAGAACGTACTTTTTGGAGAAATGTCCTTTGGTCTGATGAAACAAAAATAGAACTGTTTGGCCATAATGACAATTGTTATGTTTGGAGAAAAAAGGGGGAGGCTTGCAAGCCGAAGAACACCATCCCAACCGTGAAGCACGGGGGTGGCAGCATCATGTTGTTGGGGTGCTTTGCTGCAGGAGGGACTGGTGCACTTCACAAAATAGATGGCATCATGAGGAAGGAAAATTATGTGGATATATTGAAGCAACATCTTAAGACATATGTCAGTACGTTAAAGCTTGGACGCAAATGGGTCTTCCAAATGGACAATGACCCCAAGCATACTTCCAAAGTTGTGGCAAAATGGCTTAAAGACAACAAAGTCAAGGTATTGGAGTGGCCATCACAAAGCCCTGACCTCAATCCTATAGAAAATGTATGGCCACATCTGAAAAAGCGTGTGCGAGCAAGGAGGCCTACAAACCTGACTCAGTTACACCAGTTCTGTCATGAGGAATGGGCCAAAATTCACCCAACTTATTGTTGGACGTTTGTGGAAGGCTACCGAAACGTTTGACCCAAGTTAAACAATTTAAAGGCAATGCTACCAAATACTAATTGAGTGTATGTAAACTTCTGACCCACTGGGAATGTGATGAAAGAAATAAAAGCTGAAATAAATCATTCTCTCTACTATTATTCTGACATTTCACATTCTTAAAATAACTAAATGACCTAAGACAGGGAATTTTTACTAGGATTAAATGTCAGGAATTGTGAAAAACTGAGTTTAAATGTATTTGGCTAAGGTGTATGTAAATGGAACTGTATATGGGTGTGTGGTAACACATCATTCAAAGATCTAAAGACCTACCCCTCAGAAGAAAGATTATTGATGCCCATGAGTCTGGGAGGAGTTACAAATCCATTTCCAAGCAATTCGAAGTACATCATTCCACTGTACGACGAAAATACCAGACAACTGGCAAACACTACTACTACCAAGGATGGGTCGTCCCACCAAAGTCAGCCCAAGAGCTGACCGAAAGATGCTCATAGAAGTCTCTAAGAACCCCAGGGTAACATCAAGGGATCTACAGGCCTCTCTTGCCACAATCAATGTCGAAGTGCATGGGTACACTGTCAGAAAGAGACTGCACTAACTTGGCCTACATGGGAGGTCAGGAAGGAAGAAGCCTCTGCTCTCAAAAAAGAATATCAAGACAACTGACTTTACCAAATATGTCCAAATATGTAAAATAAAAAATAACTTTCCAGGGGGTGTACTAACCTTTTCACATGACTGTATATGCTGAAGCTGGGTGATCTGAATACTGGTGAGGGACTATATGCTGAAGCTGGGTGATCTGAATACTGGTGAGGGACTATATGCTAAAGCTGGGTGATCTGAATACTGGTGAGGGACTATATGCTGAAGCTGGGTGATCTGAATACTGGTGAGGGACTATATGCTGAAGCTGGGTGATCTGAATACTGGTGAGGGGCTATATGCTAAAGCTGGGTGATCTGAATACTGGTGAGGGACTATATGCTGAAGCTGGGTGATCTGAATACTGGTGAGGGACTATATGCTGAAGCTGGGTGATCTGAATACTGGTGAGGGGCTGAGGTAATTGGCCCTTGTGTCTAACAGTAGAAACCAGCTGTACCTGGTTGACCACCATGAACTAAAGCCACACACACATTGTATGCGTCCCAAATGGCATCCTATTCCTTATGTAGTGCACTGCTTTTGACCAGGACCCGCAGGGCTCTGGTCGTACACTATGTAGGGTATAGGGTGTAATTTGGGACACAGACATTCACTCACACCAGACTGTGATTTAGTCGTCTCAGAACCCAAAACCAAATCTCACGTGTACGCTGGCCAGTTAATGTTAACAGTCTGTCACCAGAGTCTAGTGGTTTAGACTAAAGACCCTCCTGACTTAATTTAGTCTTATTCAGGGGACGACATAACATGACAGGTCAACATCAAATGGTGTTGAAATACTGTTTGCTGTGGGTTAGAGGTTAGCCAGGGTTACAGCTCTGTGGGTGAGTAATACTGTGTTACTCTGAGCTGTGGGTTAGAGGCTAGCCACATTTACAACTCCATGGGTGATTAATACTGTGTTACTCTGAGCTGTGGGTTAGAGGCTAGCCAGGGTTACAGCTCCAAGTAATACTGCTTGGCACAGACCCCTGGCCTGGCTGTAGGTGTGTCTGACCTGAGGGGGTAACAACGAGCTGGTTACACAGTCACACACCCTCTACACACACACTAACTGTCGACAGACATCCATGTTACTTGGCACATTCCTAACCTTGCCTGCTTCTGGTGGGAACCATTGTGAATCAATTAGGGGTGGGAACCTGCTGGAAAGGAACTCAATATCATACTCCTCCACAGGGTAACAAACTAATGATGGAATTAGAGCGATGGAGGCTGCTAGAGAGAGATGGAGGCTGCTAGAGCTCTTACTAACAGAGAGAGAGAGATGGAGGCTGCTAGAGCTCTTACTAACAGAGAGAGAGAGATGGAGGCTGCTAGAGCTCTTACTAACAGAGAGAGAGAGATGGAGGCTGCTAGAGCTCTTACTAACAGAGAGAGAGAGATGGAGGCTGCTAGAGCTCTTACTAACAGAGAGAGAGAGATGGAGGCTGCTAGAGCTCTTACTAATAGAGAGAGAGAGATGGAGGCTGCTAGAGCTCTTACTAACAGAGAGATGGAGGCTGCTAGAGCTCTTACTAACAGAGAGATGGAGGCTGCTAGAGCTCTTACTAACAGAGAGAGAGAGATGGAGGCTGCTAGAGCTCTTACTAACAGAGAGAGAGATGGAGGCTGCTAGAGCTCTTACTAACAGAGAGAGAGAGAGATGGAGGCTGCTAGAGCTCTTACTAACAGAGAGAGAGAGAGATGGAGGCTGCTAGAGCTCTTACTAACAGAGAGAGAGAGAGGCTGTGGTGGGTTAGGGTTAGTGGAGTCAGTGTGGTATGAACAGGAGGAGTCAGTGTGGTATGAACAGGAGGAGTCAGTGTGGTATGAACAGGAGGAGTCAGTGTGGTATGAACAGGAGGAGTCGGTGTGGTATGAACAGGAGTCAGAGTGGTATGAACAGGAGGAGTCAGTGTGGTATGAACAGGAGGAGTCAGTGTGGTATGAACAGGAGTCAGAGTGGTATGAACAGGAGTCAGTGTGGTATGAACAGGAGTCAGTGTGGTATGAACAGGAGTCAGTGTGGTATGAACAGGAGTCAGAGTGGTATGAACAGGAGTCAGAGTGGTATGAACAGGAGTCAGTGTGGTATGAACAGGAGTCAGAGTGGTATGAACAGGAGTCAGAGTGGTATGAACAGGAGTCAGAGTGGTATGAACAGGAGTCAGAGTGGTATGAACAGGAGTCAGAGTGGTATGAACAGGAGTCAGTGTGGTATGAACAGGAGTCAGAGTGGTATGAACAGGAGTCAGTGTGGTATGAACAGGAGTCAGTGTGGTATGAACAGGAGTCAGTGTGGTATGAACAGGATGAGTCCGTGTGGTATGAACAGGAGTCAGTGTGGTATGAACAGGATGAGTCCGTGTGGTATGAACAGGATGAGTCCGTGTGGTATGAACAGGAGTCAGTGTGGTATGAACAGGATGAGTCAGTGTGGTATGAACAGGAGTCAGTGTGGTATGAACAGGATGAGTCAGTGTGGTATGAACAGGATGAGTCAGTGTGGTATGAATGTGAACCCACCTGGGTCACTGGACCATGCAAAACGAAGTAGACCAACGTTTCCTGGCTCTGTTTCCCTCCATCCAGTGGCATGATGACATCACTGTCTCTGTTTCCCTCCATCCAGTGGCATGATGACATCACTGTCTCTGTTTCCCTCCATCCAGTGGCATGATGACATCACTGTCTCTGTTTCCCTCCATCCAGTGGCATGATGACATCACTGTCTCTGTTTCCCTCCATCCAGTGGCATGATGACATCACTGTCACTGTTTCCCTCCATCCAGTGGCATGATGACATCACTGTCACTGTTTCCCTCCATCCAGTGGCATGATGACATCACTGTCACTGTTTCCCTCCATCCAGTGGCATGATGACATCACTGTCTCTGTTTCCCTCCATCCAGTGCCATGATGACATCACTGTCTCTGTTTCCCTCCATCCAGTGGCATGATGACATCACTGTCTCTGTTTCCCTCCATCCAGTGGCATGATGACATCACTGTCTCCCTCCATCCAGTGGCATGATGACATCACTGTCTCTGTTTCCCTCCATCCAGTGCCATGATGACATCACTGGGCAAAAAGCACCTTGTTTGTCCAGGCCGGAGGACATAGTGTTGTGAAAGACGAGCGTAGTGTTATAACACACACACACCTCCTTCACAAACATACACACTTTTGTTTCCTATATAAATAAATATATATAAACTACTGACTTACTCCTAAGGCAACATAGGCCATCCTATATATACAAATATAAACGTATAAATACATACACTGTTCAAAAATATAAACACAACATGTAAAGTGTTGGTCCCATGTTTCATGAATGCACAAAGATACCTTGATGAGATCCTGAGACCCATTGTCGTGCCGTTCACCCTCCGCCATCACCTCATGTTTCAGCATGATTTAGAGGAACCAAAACCAATAAACAGAGCACAACGGCACACCATGTGTTTGCACAAAGCACCTCAATATCCCACAACACAGGTGGGAAGGCAAGCACCTTACATAGGATCCCCAATTAAAGACAATGCATAGCAGCTGCCTCTAATTGGGGACCATTCAACACTAATGAACCATAGAGTTGCCTAGAACTCTCCTGTCAGGCCCTGACCGTGACAAACATAGAGAAGCCAGAGGACCTGACAAGTATATCAACTTCTGTATCTAAGGATGTTTCTGGTCTCTAATGGACACTCCCTAACAGACTATTCTTCTGTAGGACTGTTCTAAGAACCCTCCCCAAGGGGCTTTTAGGTATACATTCCAAATGGCACAAACACAGACACAGACACAGACACAGACACACACACACACACACACACACACACACACACACACACACACACACACACACACACAGAGAGATTACGTAAAAAGGGAGGAGAAGGTATTTAAAAATGAAAAGTGGTGACACGCACACTATTCTCTATGTAGTGCACTACTTTTGACCAGCCCCTATGGTCCAACGTAGTGCACTAAATAGGGGATAGGGTGCTATTTGGAATTCAACCTAGGAATGGTAATTAAAGTCATGACATTGTTCTGTTCAGACTGGGAGGCTTTTCTTTCCCTCCCATCCTCACATGAAGAGGAAACAGGAAAAGGAACTCCAACTCCCAATGCCTGGAGAGAGAGAGAGAGAGAGAGAGAGAGAGGGAGAGAGAGAGAGAGAGAAAGAGAGAGAGAGCAGAGAGGGAGCGAGAGAGAGAGAGAGGGCAGAGAGAGGGTGGCGAGAGAGAGGGCAGAGAGAGAGAGAGAGAGAGAGAGAGAGAGAGAGAGCGAGAGAGAGAGAGAGAGAGCAGAGAGAAGGCAGAGAGAGGGTGGCGAGAGAGAGAGAGGGCAGAGAGAGAGAGAGGGAGGGCAGAGAGAGAGAGAGAGAGAGAGCAGAGAGAGAGAGCAGAGAGGGAGAGCGAGAGAGGGCGGCGAGAAAGGGAGGGAGTAGAGAACTTTAGAGAATTTTCAGAGCCAGCCAGACTGTGAAGAGATGTGTATTGATGGGTCTCTCTGACACCCTCAGGGGTTTGGTCTTCTCTTTATGCCCTGTCTGAGCAACTCAGACCAGCAGTGCTGTGTGGATGTACCCCCTGGACGCCCTAGCCCTGGAGCCTTTATCAGCCTACCGCTGGAGGATCATGTACCATCACCTCTACTCTACTCTGACTCTGTGTTTGGTCTACTGGTTCACTCCAGGTATGTAACTCTACTCTACTCTGACTCTGTGTTTGGTCTACTGGTTCACTCCAGGTATGTAACTCTACTCTACTCTGACTCTGTGTTTGGTCTACTGGTTCACTCCAGGTATGTAACTCTACTCTAGTGTGACTCTGTGTTCCTTTTAGGTTATCTAGCACATTGGATTGAACCTTTATTTATCCAGGAAGAACCATTGAGGTCATTAGACCCCTTTTACAAGGGAAACCTGTCCACAATGCCTTTAGAAAGTATTCAACCCCTTGACATTTTCCACATTTTGTTGTGTTACAGCCTGAATTTTAAATGTATTACATTTAGATGTATTGTCACTGGCCTAAACACAATATCCACAATATATCAATGTAGAAAACATTTTTACAAATTAATAAAAAATTAAAAGCTGAAATGTCTTGAGTCAATAAGTATTCAACCCCTTTGTTATGGCAAGCCTAAATAAGTTCAGGACTAAACATTTACTTAACAAATCACATAATAAGTTCCATGGACTCTGTGTGGAATAATAGTGTTTAACATGATTTTTGAATGACTACCTCGTCTCTGTTCCCCACACGTACAATTATCTGTAAGGTCCCTCAGTCAAGCAGTGAATTTCAAACACAGATTCAACCAAAAAGATGTATGCTTGTAATCGTTAAGGACTGGGGAGTTATTCAGGATAAATAATTAACAGAATGGAGCTAAGCACAGGCAAAATACTATAGGAAAACATGGTTCACTCTGCTTTCCACCAGACACTAGGAGATGGATTCACCTTTCAGCAGGACAATAACCTAAAACACAAAGCCAAATACTGGAGTTGCTTACCAAGAAGACAGTGAGTGTTCCTGAGTGTCCGAGCTACAATTTTGACTTAAATCTACTTGAAAATCTATGGCGAGACCTGAAAAGGGTTGTCTAGCAACGATCAACAACCAGTTTGACAGTGTCACGATGCGCATTAATGGGACGATAAACAGAGCGCTGGTGGAGCGTCATTCCTTTATTATTTAGGAGTTGTTCTCACGAAGCACTTAAATACAGAAAGGAGATGACTAACACTAACGAAACTAAACTAAACTACTACACACTAATAAGGCAAAGTAACTCACGTGCTGTTCACACAAGGCAGACACGAACAATGATCCACACACAGGTGGCTGTGTGTGGAGTCTAAATACTATCCCCAATCAGAGACAACGCTATACAGCTGTCTCTGATTGGGGATGATCATCTCCCTAATAATGTGTGAGAGCTTGGTTGTGTGCCTCTCTCCTCCCCTAGGTGGGAGTAAGAGGCCTTACCACAACCAAGCCCTCACAGTACCCCCCCCCTAAGGTGCGGACTCCCGACCGCACACATACAGTACCCCCTCTCCTGAAAAGAAAAAATGTCCAAAACTAGGGGGGACATGGCGGGGTACTGAGGTGGTTGCTGGTGGGGGCTCCGGTTCCGGTTCCGGGCGTGGCACAGGCTGTGAGAGTAGCCTCCCTCCTACCTCTCCGTTGCACGCCCGATCCGGTCCGGACCCCGGCGCGGTGGTTCCCCCCTCAGTACTCCCGCCAGTCACCAAGTCCTGTCTGGACCCTGGTGCGGGAGCCTTCGACCCTGGAGAGGGGCTGACAACCGGCCCCGGACTGGGCACCGGTGGAGCGGACTGCTCCGGCACTGGAGCGACGCAGATGACCGGCCCCGGACTGGGCACCGGTGGAGCGGACTGCTCCGTCTCTGGAGCGACGTAGACGACCGGCCCCGGACTGGGCACCGGTGGAGCGGATTGCTCCGGCACTGGAGCGACGTAGACGACCGGCCCCGGACTGGGCACCGGTGGAGCGGACTGCTCCGGCACTGGAGCGACGTGGACGACCGGCCCCGGACTGGGCACCGGTGGAGCGGACTGCTCCGTCACTGGAGCGACGTAGATGACCGGCCCCGGACTGGGCACCGGTGGAGTGGACTGCTCCGGCACTGGAGCGACGTGGACGACCGGCCCCGGACTGGGCACCGGTGGAGCGGACTGCTCCGGCACTGGAGCGACGCAGACGACCGGCCCCGGACTGGGCACCGGTGGAGGTTCAGGTCTGCTCACCTTCCCCGGAGCTCTCGGGCTGCTGACCCTCCCCGGGGACCTCGGGCTGCTGACCTTCGCCGGGGACCTCGGGCTGCTGACCTTCGCCGGGGACCTCGGGCTGCTGACCTTCGCCGGGGACCTCGGGCTGCTGACCGTCACCGGGGACCTCGGGCTGCTGACCGTCACCGGGGACCTCGGGCTGCTGACCGTCACCGGGGACCTCGGGCTGCTGACCGTCACCGGGGACCTCGGGCTGCTGACCGTCACCGGGTACTTCGGGCTGCTGACCGTCACCGGGGACCTCGGGCTGCTGACCGTCACCGGGGACCTCGGGCTGCTGACCGTCACCGGGGACCTCGGGCTGCTGACCGTCACCGGGGACCTCGGGCTGCTGACCGTCACCGGGGACCTCGGGCTGCTGACCGTCACCGGGGACCTCGGGCTGCTGACCTTTACAGGAGACCTCAGGCTACTGACCGTCACAGGAGGCCTCGGGCTGCTGACCTTCTCCGGAGACCTCAGGCTGGATGCCGTGCCCACCCTGGGCACCGACGCAGAGGTGGTCTTCAGCCCTGCAGCTGGTCTGGCTGTCGGCCCCAGACTGGGCACCGACACGCTATGGAGCTCCTGCTCCACAGCGGGACTGAACGTCGTGCCCACCCTGGTCACCGACGCAGAGATGGTTTCCAGCCCTCTGGTTGGGCTGGCTGTCGGCCCCAGACTGGGCACCGACGCGCTATGGAGCTCCTGCTCCACAGCGGGGCTGAACGTCGTGCCCACCCTGGGCACCGACGCAGAGATGGTTTCCAGCCCTCTGGTGGGGCTGGCTGTCGGCCCCAGACTGGGCACCGACGCGCTATGGAGCTCCTGCTCCACAGCGGGGCTGAACGTCGTGCCCACCCTGGACACCGACACAGAGATGGTTTCCAGCCCTGTGGTTGGGCTGGCTGTCGGCCCCAGACTGGGCACCGACACGCTATGGAGCTCCTGCTCCACAGCGGGACTGAACGTCGT
The DNA here is from genome assembly GCA_023634145.1 of Thymallus thymallus. Classification (NCBI taxonomy): domain Eukaryota; kingdom Metazoa; phylum Chordata; class Actinopteri; order Salmoniformes; family Salmonidae; genus Thymallus; species Thymallus thymallus. The sequence continues at coordinate 41,849,909 of CM042390.1, read as the reverse complement.
GCCCACCCTGGGCACCGACGCGGAGATGGTTTCCAGCCCTGTGGTTGGGCTGGCTGTCGGCCCCAGACTGGGCACCGACACGCTATGGAGCTCCTGCTCCACAGCGGGGCTGAACGTCGTGCCCACCCTGGGCACCGACGCGGAGATGGTTTCCAGCCCTGTGGTTGGGCTGGCTGTCGGCCCCAGACTGGGCACCGACACGCTATGGAGCTCCTGCTCCACAGCGGGGCTGAACGTCGTGCCCACCCTGGGCACCGACGCAGAGAGGGTTTCCAGCCCTGTGGTGGCGACCGTCGCGGTAACCTCCGTGCGAGGGGTAGGCACGGGGCGTACTGGACTGGGGACACGCACCATAGGTCTGGTGCGAGGAGCTGGCACGGGTCGCACCGGGCTGGAGATACGCACCATAGGTTGGGTGCGAGGTGTAGGCACAGACCGTACCGGGCTGGGGGAACGCACCACTGGTCTGGTGCGAGTAGCTGGAACGGGCTGTACCTGGCTGGGGAAACGCACCGTTGGGTCGGTGCGTTGAGCTGGCTCGGGTCGCGCCGGGCTGGGGAAACGCACCATAGGTTGGGTGCGAGGAGCAGGCACAGACCGTACCGGGCTGGGGGAACGCACCACTGGTCTGGTGCGAGTAGCTGGAACGGGCTGTACCTGGCTGGGGAAACGCACCGTTGGGTCGGTGCGTTGAGCTGGCACAGGTCGCGCCGGGCTGGGGAAACGCACCATAGAGCTGGTGCGCGGAGCAGGCGCGGGCCGTACCGGGCTATTGTTGCGCACCGATGGTTTGGTGCGCTGAGTCGGTCTCCTCCTCCTCCGACTCTGGACCGGCGCTGGAGGCACCGGACTGGGAACTGACGCTGGAGCACGACTGTGCCTGTCGTCCCTACTCCAACGCCAATCCCCATCCTGTGAGGGCTCCTCCGGGAACCCCCACGAGTGAGGGAACAGAAGCACATCGCTGTCGTCTTCCTCCGACTCCTCTCTGTACTCCTGCTCCCACGGCTGTAGGGGCTCCTCCTGGAACCCCCACGAGTGCAGTGGTCGGGGCTCTTCTCCCTCGATCCCCGACCACCCCCATAGCCCCCCCCCAAAATCAGTTTGGGGGTTTTTCTGGGCTCCAAGCTGGTCATTCGCTTTAGCCCGGTAACGTTTCCCCCGTCTTCGGCGCCTCTGCTCCGGACACCAGCCCTCCTCCACCGCACGATAATGGGAGTGTTCCTCCTCGGTAATTTTCCCCATACCGAGGAGGATGTCTCCCAAAGTTATCCCCCGTTGCGTCCCAGGGTGGTGGATCATTCTGTCACGATGCGCATTAATGGGACGATAAACAGAGCGCTGGTGGAGCGTCATTCCTTTATTATTTAGGAGTTGTTCTCACGAAGCACTTAAATACAGAAAGGAGATGACTAACACTAACGAAACTAAACTAAACTACTACACACTAATAAGGCAAAGTAACTCACGTGCTGTTCACACAAGGCAGACACGAACAATGATCCACACACAGGTGGCTGTGTGTGGAGTCTAAATACTATCCCCAATCAGAGACAACGCTATACAGCTGTCTCTGATTGGGGATGATCATCTCCCTAATAATGTGTGAGAGCTTGGTTGTGTGCCTCTCTCCTCCCCTAGGTGGGAGTAAGAGGCCTTACCACAACCAAGCCCTCACAGACAGAGCTTGAAGAAGTTTGAAAAATATGTTCGTAGAGGACTCAGAAAGACTCACAGCTGTAATCACTGCCAAGGGAGATTCTACAATAGATGGAGTAGAGATAGAGATAGATACTGTAGAGATAGAGATATATACTGTAGAGATAGAGATAGATACTGTAGAGATAGAGATAGATACTGTAGAGATAGAGATAGATACCGTAGAGATAGAGAAAGATACTGTAGAAATAAAGATATATACTGTAGAGATAGAGATAGGTACTGTAGAAATCAACATAGATACTGTAGAGATCAACATAGATACTGTAGAAATAAAGATATATACTTTAGAAATAGAGATAGATACTGTAGAGATCAACATAGATACTGTAGAGATGGAGATAGATACTGTAGAGATGGAGATAGATACTGTAGAGATAGAGATAGATACTGTAGGGATAGAGATAGATACTGTAGAGATAGAGATAGATACTGTAGGGATGGAGATAGATACTGTAGAGATGGAGATAGATGATGTAGAGATGGAGATAGATACTGTAGAGATGGAGATAGATACTGTAGAGATAGAGATAGATACTGTAGGGATGGAGATAGATACTGTAGAGATAGAGATATATACTGTAGAGATGGAGATAGATACTGAAGAGATAGAGATAGATACTGTAGAGATCAACATATATACTGTAGAGATGGAGATAGATACTGTAGAGATGGAGATAGATACTGTAGAGATGGAGATAGATACTGTAGAGATGGAGATAGATACTGTAGAGATCAACATATATACTGTAGAGATAGAGATAGATACTGTAGAGATGGAGATAGATACTGTAGAGATAGAGATATATACTGTAGAGATAGAGATAGATACTGTAGAAATGGAGATAGATACTGTAGAGATAGAGATAGATACTGTAGAGATGGAGAAAGGTACTGTAGAGATGGAGATAGATACTGTAGAGATAGAGATAGATACTGTAGAGATAGATACTGTAGGGATGGAGATAGATACTGTAGAGATAGAGATAGATACTGTAGAGATAGAGATAGATACTGTAGGGATGGAGATAGATACTGTAGAGATAGAGATAGATACTGTAGGGATGGAGATAGATACTGTAGAAATAAAGATATATACTGTAGAGATGGAGATAGATACTGTAGAGATAGAGATAGATACTGTAGAGATGGAGATAGATACTGTAGAAATAAAGATATATACTGTAGAGATGGAGATAGATACTGTAGAGATGGAGATAGATACTGTAGAGATGGAGATAGATACTGTAGAGATGGAGATAGATACTGTAGAGATCAACATATATACTGTAGAGATAGAGATAGATACTGTAGAGATGGAGATAGATACTGTAGAGATAGAGATATATACTGTAGAGATAGAGATAGATACTGTAGAAATGGAGATAGATACTGTAGAGATAGAGATAGATACTGTAGAGATGGAGAAAGGTACTGTAGAGATGGAGATAGATACTGTAGAGATAGAGATAGATACTGTAGAGATAGAGATAGATACTGTAGGGATGGAGATAGATACTGTAGAGATAGAGATAGATACTGTAGAGATAGAGATAGATACTGTAGGGATGGAGATAGATACTGTAGAGATAGAGATAGATACTGTAGGGATGGAGATAGATACTGTAGAAATAAAGATATATACTGTAGAGATGGAGATAGATACTGTAGAGATAGAGATAGATACTGTAGAGATGGAGATAGATACTGTAGAAATAAAGATATATACTGTAGAGATGGAGATAGATACTGTAGAGATAGAGATAGATACTGTAGAGATAGAGATAGATACTGTAGAGATGGAGATAGATACTGTAGAGATAGAGATAGATACTGTAGAGATAGAGATAGATACTGTAGAGATAGAGATATATACTGTAGAGATGGAGATAGATACTGTAGAGATAGAGATATATACTGTAGAGATCAACATATATATTGTAGAGATGGAGATAGATACTGTAGAGATGGAGATAGATACTGTAGATATCAATATATTTACTGTAGAGATAGAGATAGATACTGTAGGGATGGAGATAGACACTGTAGAGATGGAGATATATGATGTAGAGATAGAGATAAATACTGTAGAGATGGAGATATATACTGTAGAGATGGAGATAAATACTGTAGAGATAGAGATAGATACTGTAGAGATAGAGATAGATACTGTAGGGATGGAGATAGATACTGTAGAGATAGAGATATATACTGTAGAGATGGAGATAGATACTGAAGAGATAGAGATAGATACTGTAGAGATCAACATATATACTGTAGAGATGGAGATAGATACTGTAGAGATGGAGATAGATACTGTAGAGATGGAGATAGATACTGTAGAGATGGAGATAGATACTGTAGAGATCAACATATATACTGTAGAGATAGAGATAGATACTGTAGAGATGGAGATAGATACTGTAGAGATAGAGATGTATACTGTAGAGATAGAGATAGATACTGTAGAAATGGAGATAGATACTGTAGAGATAGAGATAGATACTGTAGAGATGGAGAAAGATACTGTAGAGATGGAGATAGATACTGTAGAGATAGAGATAGATACTGTAGAGATAGAGATAGATACTGTATGGATGGAGATAGATACTGTAGAGATAGAGATAGATACTGTAGGGATGGAGATAGATACTGTAGAGATAGAGATATATACTGTAGAGATAGAGATAGATACTGTAGAGATAGAGATAGATACTGTAGAGATAGAGATAGATACCGTAGAGATAGAGAAAGATACTGTAGAAATAAAGATATATACTGTAGAGATAGAGATAGATACTGTAGAAATCAACATAGATACTGTAGAGATCAACATAGATACTGTAGAAATAAAGATATATACTTTAGAAATAGAGATAGATACTGTAGAGATCAACATAGATACTGTAGAGATGGAGATAGATACTGTAGAGATGGAGATAGATACTGTAGAGATGGAGATGGATACTGTAGAGATAGAGATAGATACTGTAGGGATGGAGATAGATACTGTAGAGATGGAGATAAATGATGAGCCGTCTGCTCCGCTCCAGAGCCTGAGCAGTCCGCCCCACCGGTGCCCAGTCCAGTTCCGGTTGTTTTCCCCGCTCCATGGCCGGAGCCGGTTGCCCCACCGGGGCCAAGTCCGGGTCCGGTTCCTTGCCCAGCTCCATGGCCAGAGCCGTTTGCCCCACCGGTGCCCAGTCCAGGCCCGGTTGTTTTTCCTGCTCCATGGCCGGAGCCGTTTACCCCACCGGGGCCAAGTCCGGGTCCGGTTCCTTGCCCAGCTCCATGGCCAGAGCCGTTTGCCCCACCGGTGCCCAGTCCAGGCCCGGTTGTTTTTCCTGCTCCATGGCCGGAGCCGTTTACCCCACCGGGGCCAAGTCCGGGTCCGGTTCCTTGCCCAGCTCCATGGCCGGAGCAGTTTACCCCACCGGTGCCCAGTCCGGGTCCGGTTGTTTTCCCCGCTCCTTGGCCAGAGCCGTTTACCCCACCGGTGCCCAGTCCGGGCCCGGTTGTTGTCCCAGCTCCATGGCCGGAGCCAGTTGCCCCACCGGTGCCCAGTCCAGGCCCGGTTGTTTTCCCCGCTCCTTGGCCAGAGCCGTTTACCCCACCGGTGCCCAGTGCGGGCCCGGTTGTTGTCCCAGCTCCATGGCCGGAGCCAGTTGCCCCACCGGTGCCCAGTCCAGGCCCGGTTGTTTTCCCCGCTCCATGGCCGGAGCCGTTTGCCCCACCGGTGCCCAGTCCGGGCCCGGTAAATTTCCCAGCTCCATGGCCGGGCATAAGGAAGGGGCATGGGAGGAGACTCTCAACGTCGCCGGAGCCAGAACCGCCACCGGCGAGCTAATCTTCCCTCCCTGACCCCCCGTCCGGGAGTCCGCGCCTTGGGGGGGGGGGGATTACTGTCAGGCTCTGGCCATAGAGAAGCCTATTTGCTTCTCTATGTAGCTATGGTCAGAGTCTGACAGTTTCTATTCATTTCTGTTTCTGTGTAGGTTTTGGGTTGGATCCCTAATTAGAGGCAGCTGCACCGCATTGTCTCTAATTAGGGATCCTATATATGTCTGTATGTCCTACACCTTTGTGTGGGTCGTTATTCCTCCAGTCACGGGTAAGGTAGTGTGTTTTGTTTTGTGTTGTGTACATTCCCATACGTTGTTCATTCATGTTGATTTGTTTAAGTAGTAGGTCGGGTTTTGGTTTAGACACAGTATACGATTCATGTTTATACATAGTATAAATAAAGAAGAATGTTGAAACTACTATCCCTGCGCTGCGTCTTGGTCTCTCCATACACACAATCGTGACAGGTCTACACCTGTTGTATTGTTGGTTAAGGGCTTGTTAGTAAGCATTTCACTGTAAGGTCTACACCTGTTGTATTGTTGGTTAAGGGCTTGTTAGTAAGCATTTCACTGTAAGGTCTACACCTGTTGTATTGTTGGTTAAGGGCTTGTTAGTAAGCATTTCACTGTAAGGTCTACACCTGTTGTATTGTTGGTTAAGGGCTTGTTAGTAAGCATTTCACTGTAAGGTCTACACCTGTTGTATTGTTGGTTAAGGGCTTGTTAGTAAGCATTTCACTGTAAGGTCTACACCTGTTGTATTGTTGGTTAAGGGCTTGTTAGTAAGCATTTCACTGTAAGGTCTACACCTGTTGTATTGTTGGTTAAGGGCTTGTTAGTAAGCATTTCACTGTAAGGTCTACACCTGTTGTATTGTTGGTTAGGGCTCCTAGTCCATTGTGTATTGATCCCACAGTTTATTAAATAGCAAAGGCCAGGGATGGGTGGGGTTGGGGGCCATTATGAGGGGCCGCAGTTGCTTGTGGGTCTACCTACCCACATTCTTTGTTGTCGTTCAACGAGAGACGACGCGTTTTCATGCCAAATTGTTTTTTGAAAAATACTGCACCAAAAATCTTAGTTAGATGTAAAATTGCGTGACTAAGATCTCATCGGCAAAAACGCCAAAATTAATGAGATATGTCTTGACTTATCTTAGAATCATTCTGACTGTTTTGAGGAAGTGTATACTACAGCATCTCAAAATGGACAAAAAGTACTATTGCCGCTTTTTTCTCGTTTTTCAAGTAAAGTTATTTTAAAGGAGTTTGGATTTTTATCTCTTTATTTCCATAACCAACTGTATTACCGTTTAAACCTTCGTTTAGTTGGTCTTAAATATCCCCACCAGTGCAAACTGAAGATGACACTTTGACGTTTTTAAGGACAGACCTCAGATATTGCTGCCCCTCCCATCTCAGTGCAAACTCATTTAACGCAGGTGAATTAGCAATCCTGGCGCTGGAGCACTGACCTTAACTCAGTGACTTGAGGGTGTGTTTGACCTTAACTCAGTGACTTGAGGGTGTGCTTGACCTTAACTCAGTGACTTGAGGGTGTGCTTGACAATTGTCTGAAAATAGAGCCCTTCATTTTTGTTCAGATGAGTTTGGCCTTAACTCAGTTACTTGAGAGATAAAGATAGATACTATTAGTCTGTATCCAGGCTGTCGGCCATGACAGTTAGCGTCCAACACATGCTACTTTAACTCTAGTTGGAAGGCAGCCATGACTGCATCCCTCCAACCCCTACACTTCACCCTGTTTGAACACAACAACAGAATCATCTGCGCGTGTAGACTGAGGGTGCGTCCCAAATGGCACCTTATTCCCTTTGTAGTGCACTACTTCTTCCAAAAGTAGAATATGGAACCATTTTGGGATGCATACTAAGTAATGGAACCATTTTGGGATGCATACTAAGTAATGGAACCATTTTGGGATGCATACTAAGTAATGGAACCATTTTGGGATGCATACTAAGTAATGGAACCATTTTGGGATGCATACTAAGTAATGGAACCATTTTGGGATGCATACTAAGTAATGGAACCATTTTGGGATGCATACTAAGTAATGGAACCATTTTGGGATGCATACTAAGTAATGGAACCATTTTGGGATGCATACTAAGTAATGGAACCATTTTGGGATGCATACTAAGTAATGGAACCATTTTGGGATGCATACTAAGTAATTTCCTAAACATTATCAGCTACGTAAATCAAGAGATTAAGCCGTTCATATTAAAATGTTGCTCTCTGGCCTTTTAAGCAATTGTGTGTATCATCTCATTTATGATCATGTTTAAACTCAACTGGATTTGATGTGATACTTTGACATGGATTGTATCTTAGATGTATTTATTTTTGCATGAACAAAAAGAAGCACTTCACCCTATAAACCTACGCCCTGGTTGTAAACCTACGCCCTGGTTGTAAACCTACGCCCTGGTTGTAAACCTACGCCCTGGTTGTAAACCTACGCCCTGGTTGTAAACCTACGCCCTGGTTGTAAACCTACACCCTGGTTGTAAACCTACGCCCTGGTTGTAAACCTACACCCTCAGGACTATTCTTACTTCAACAACAATAGCAGGGCGAGGTTTCCTGAACATTAACACACTGCTTTAGAACAGTATCTACTGAGGAAATGACGTTATATTAACATTATATTCACTTGATTTTAGCTGAACGTTTCTGCTTTACTAAGAACATGTCACCAAATGTGAAGATATAAAAAGTCCCAGAGTTAAGAAGAGAAGTCTTCTTGGTACTGTATTGCACTGAAACAATGATTATTTCCTGTGTTGTGGGCCACTGCTACATCCCTTTTGGAACTTGTAGTACGTGGATAGGATCAACAGAGCTATAGAGGTCATACAGTATTATAGGATCAACAGAGCTATAGAGGTCATACAGTATTATAGGATCAACAGAGCTATAGAGATCATACAGTATTATAGGATCAACAGAGCTATAGAGGTCATACAGTATTATAGGATCAACAGAGGTCATACAGTATTATAGGATCAACAGAGCTATAGAGGTCATACAGTATTATAGGATCAACAGAGGTCATACAGTATTATAGGATCAACAGAGCTATAGAGGTCATACAGTATTATAGGATCAACAGAGCTATAGAGGTCATACAGTATTATAGGATCAACAGAGCTATAGAGGTCATACAGTATTATAGGATCAACAGAGCTATAGAGGTCATACAGTATTATAGGATCAACAGAGCTATAGAGGTCATACAGTATTATAGGATCAACAGAGGTCATACAGTATTATAGGATCAACAGAGCTATAGAGGTCATACAGTATTATAGGATCAACAGAGGTCATACAGTATTATAGGATCAACAGAGCTATAGAGGTCATACAGTATTATAGGATCAACAGAGCTATAGAGGTCATACAGTATTATAGGATCAACAGAGCTATAGAGATCATACAGTATTATAGGATCAACAGAGCTATAGAGGTCATACAGTATTATAGGATCAACAGAGGTCATACAGTATTATAGGATCAACAGAGCTATAGAGGTCATACAGTATTATAGGATCAACAGAGGTCATACAGTATTATAGGATCAACAGAGCTATAGAGGTCATACAGTATTATAGGATCAACAGAGCTATAGAGGTCATACAGTATTATAGGATCAACAGAGCTATAGAGGTCATACAGTATTATAGGATCAACAGAGCTATAGAGGTCATACAGTATTATAGGATCAACAGAGGTCATACAGTATTATAGGATCAACAGAGCTATAGAGGTCATACAGTATTATAGGATCAACAGAGCTATAGAGGTCATACAGTATTATAGGATCAACAGAGCTATAGAGGTCATACAGTATTATAGGATCAACAGAGCTATAGAGGTCATACAGTATTATAGGATCAACAGAGCTACAGAGGTCATACAGTATTATAGGATCAACAGAGCTATAGAGGTCATACAGTATTATAGGATCAACAGAGCTATAGAGGTCATACAGTATTATAGGATCAACAGAGCTATAGAGGTCATACAGTATTATAGGATCAACAGAGCTATAGAGGTCATACAGTATTATAGGATCAACAGAGCTATAGAGGTCATACAGTATTATAGGATCAACAGAGCTATAGAGGTCATACAGTATTATAGGATCAACAGAGCTATAGAGGTCATACAGTATTATAGGATCAACAGAGCTATAGAGGTCATACAGTATTATAGGATCAACAGAGCTATAGAGGTCATACAGTATTATAGGATCAACAGAGGTCATACAGTATTATAGGATCAACAGAGCTATAGAGGTCATACAGTGTTATAGGATCAACAGAGGTCATACAGTATCATAGGATCAACAGAAAGGCCCAAGATGTTTGATATGAAAGGTGTTTGATATGGATGCTGCAGAGTGAGTGGTGATGGGGTAATATGAAACTGGTTTCCAGAGTTGGGACTATAATTTCCTGAGTAAATTATGTGTTTGTCAGGATCATGCAGTGGATGCATAGCATGTGAGAAACTTCACACATCTTTCTCTGTCCAGGGGGTTTATACACTGCAGACTGTGTGTGTGTGTGTGTGTGTGTGTGTGTATGTGTATGTGTGTGTCCAGGGGGTTGATACACTGCAGACTGTGTGTGTGTGTGTGTGTGTGTGTGTGTGTGTGTGTGTGTGTGTGTGTGTGTCCAGGGGGATGATATGCTGCAGACTGTATCAGAGGGCTAGCTGCGTAACACAGCAGTGATTGACCTCAGTTTGCAGCCTACCATGATCTCTACCATATGCTCTGTCTCTCTCTCTCTCTCTCTCTCTCTCTCTCTCTCTCTCTCTCTCTCTCTCTCTCTCTCTCTCTCTCTCTCTCTCTGTCTCTCTCTCTCTCTCGCAATTCAATTCAAATAGCTTTATTGGCATGGGAAACATATGTCAACATTGCCAAAGCAGGTGAAATAGATAATAAACAATAAAAATGAACAGTAAACATTACAATCACAAAATTCCGAAGGAATAGAGACATAAATATGGGTTGTATTTACATGGTGTTTGTTCTTCACTGGTTGCCCTTTTCTTGTGGCAACAGGTCACACATCTTGCTGCTGTGATGAACACTGTGGTATTTCACCCAGTAGATATGGGAGTTTATCAGGATTGGGTTTGTTTTTGAATTCTTTGTGGATCTGTGTAATCTGGGGGAAATATGTGTCTCTAATATGGTCATACATTTGTCAGGAGGTTAGGAAGTGCAGCTCAGTTTCCACCTCATTTTGTGGGCAGTTTGCAAATATCCTGTCTTACTCACTGAGTTTGTACGTAGTCAAAGTCTCTCAATCTCTCTCTCTCTCGCTTTCTCTCTCTCTCTCGCTCTCTTTCTCTCGCTCTCTTTCTCTCTCTCTCTCTCTCCCTCTCTCTCTCTCTTTCTCTCTTTTTCTCTCTCTCTCTTTCTCTCTCTCTCTTTCTCATGGAGGTCAAAGAATTTGTAGAATTTAACGGCTCTTTTCTGGATTTTGATAATTAGCGGGTATCGGCCTAATTCTTCTCTGCATGCATTATTTTGTGTTTTTTGTTGTAGACTGAGGATGTTTTTGCAGAATTCTGCATGCAGAGTCTCAATTTGGTTTTTGTCACATTTTGTGAATTCTTGGTTGGTGAGCGGACCCCAGACCTCACAACCATAAAGGGCAATTGGTTCTATAACTGATTCAAGTATTTTTAGCCAGATCCTAATTGGTATGTCAAATTTTACATCATTATTTTTTGTCTTACTGAGATTAACTGTCAGGACCCAGGACGTGGCAACGTCATAGGATGCCACCTTTACAAGTCAATTCATCAAATGTCTGCCCTGCTAGAGCTGCCCTGGTCAACTGTAAGTGCTCTTATTGTGAAGTGGAAACATCTAGGAGCAACAACGGCTCAGCCACGAAGTGGTCGGCCACACAAGCTCACAGAACGGGACCGCTGAGTGCGTAGTGCGTAAAAAACGTGTTCCAAACTGACTCTGGAAGCAACATCAGCCCAATAACTATTAGTCGGGAGCTTAATGAAGCGGGTTTCCATGGCCGAGCAGCCGCACCCAAGCCTAAGATCACATACAAAAATGGTTTGTTGAGATCGTTGTGAAAGAACTTGACTGGCCTGCAGAGAGCCCTGACCTCAACCCCATAGAACACCTTTTGGGTTAATTGAAACACCGACTGCGAGCCAGGCCTAATCGCCAAACATCAGTGCCCGACCTCACTAATGCTTTTGTGGCTGAATGGAAGCAAGTCCTCACAGCAATGTTCCAACATCTAGTGGAAAGCCCGGCCCGCCACAAGGAGTTGCTAGAGTGCGATGACCCCGGCCAAACCCTCCCCTATCCCGAACGACGCTGGTCCAATTGGGACTCTCGGTCACGGCTGATTGTGCCTTAGACCACTGCGCAACTCGGGACACACCATGTAGTGTATATGTTGAAGAGGGTAGGGCTCAAGCTGCGTCCCTATCTCACCCCCCGGCCCTGAGGAAAGAAATCGTTGGGTTTTGTTTTCTTTCTTTCTCTCTTTCTCGCTCTCTCTCTCTCTCTCTCAGATGCTTCCAGCTTTATATGTGAGCCCAAAGAAATTGGTGCTCTTAATAACAATGGCTGCCAGAGGGAAAACTGGCAACAAGTCAATTGAGCTCAGATGGGCACGGTCTCCCCATGGTCTCCATGAAATGAACTCTGATACATAAACATTCCATTGATTTCATGCATTAGGGAAAGAACAGGAGGAAGGAAGGGAACCACGACAGATTGTATGTATTAGCTGATTATTCTGCCTGTCACAACTAATGGATGTGATGGGGCTGATAACCTACCAGGCTACATCCAACCAGGGGTAGACATAGTAACATAGTAAAGGGAAATCTGAGACACTCAAATGAGTATGACATGTTACCTTTGGTATGGCATGTATTAATTTGTGGATGTCCATCATCCATTTCGCATGATATGTTATGAATTAAAATGTGTATTATATGTTACGAATTGCAATTCTTACAATATGTTATGCATTTGCATTATGTATGATATGTTGCGAATTCCAATTTGTTGTGGCTAAGGTTAGCTAAAAAATATAAGGTTTCTAGGTGGCTTACGCTAACGTTCGCTAGGTGCAGAACTGCCAAAAAGCGTGTGGCTAACTGGCCCGGTTGGACCCTGTCATACAGTAGCCTACGAATAGGACCCAGAGTTTTACCTGAACAGGTCATGAGAAAAAGACATGCATCAATTTTGCCACACCACTTTGGAACCTGTGGTGCCACCTCTGGGGCTAGGGTTAAGGTTAGGGTAATGGTTAGCTAACATGCTAAGTAGTTGCAAAGTTGCTAAAAAGTAGTAAGTTCTTGCAAAGTTAGTTGCAAAAATAATTAGCTAAAGTTGTCAGTGATGAGATTCGAACACGCAACCTTTGGGTTGTATTTTTTATTTCACCTTTATTTAACCAGGTAGGCCAGTTGAGATAAAGCAAAGCAGTGCGACAAAAACAACAACAACACAGAGTTACACATGGTATAAACAAACATACAGTCAATAACACTATAGAAAATCTATATACAGAGTACAGGGTTGCTAGACATTCTCTTCCACCCGATTAACCACCCTCCTTTCATTTTAGCCTTCAGTAACCTTCTGTCTTATGTAACCATACCAAACGTAACATACCATACTAAATTCAGTGTCCCGAATTTTCGTTTACTATGTTACGTCTAGTCTATGAGACCAGCCTACTACATCTGGCATCTGAGATTATCTTATGAACAGGGTTATGAAGTCATAAATGAGTCAGACACCACACTCCATACCATACACTCCATACTGCCTGTCTGTTCCCCATATAGTTTCCATGGTCTGTGAGGTGAAAGGCTTGTTCAGACTGCCACCCTCTCTCTCCCTGTCTACGTAGAGAGATGTCTTTGTAGATTGATGAGTGTCTTAGTGTCTGCATCAGATCCATTACATTCCACTGTTCCATTGGGTACCAGACCGTTACGTCATGTGTACCACCATTAAGTCATACAGTACAGTTCACTACAGACCATCACCTTTGTCTACAGACCAAATAATTTATTTGTCTACAAATGATGTCAAATCCCAACCAAATTAGCAATTTATTTTCACTGTCTGTCTGTCTGTCTGTCTGTCCCAGGTGATGCCCTAGACATAGCGGACTTGACCTTGGTGAATCCTGACCCCATGGTGACATCATCAGACTCCTCCCTCCATTGTGTCAGTAGTGACTGGACCTCCCGGCAGGACAGTGTTAGCTCCAGCTCCAGCAGGATCCTGGGTATGGGATGGGACTTTCACACAAGATTAACACATTCCCTTTGCAATTGTTCCATGGCATGTGAAATAACTTGAAAACATGTTTCCAATCCAGTTGAAATGTATACTTACACTTTCTGTTACAATAAAATGTGTTATTGTATAGTTATTGTATTTCCAACTCATTTTTAACATGTACGTTAGGTATGGGCCGTGACTTCCCCCTGACCCACCCCCAGAGCCTGCCTGTCAGCCCTGATACAGCCTACCCCCATGCCTCCAAGATCGAATGGAAGACTCGAAGTGATATATTTGGGGAGTTCTACTGCAAGGCCAGAAAGAGTGACAAAAATCAGATATATACTTATAAGATGCTGAATGAAGGTAATAAAGCATTGATATTGTGTTCTAGCTTGTACAGTTCTGTATTTTCTATTGCAAAATGTGTTATTGTTTTGAGGTTTTCAGTCGTCCTAAATAAAACAAGTTCTAAAGTTAACAAGATCTAAATTAAACAAGTTCACCCTTGACACATTTTCTGCCACATTCCATTGTGGCTGATAAACTGTTATTCTGACTCCGTAATGAAAGCCAAACCATGTCAACCCTACAGATAGACAGGGGGGTTGGTTGCTGCCTACAGACAGACAGGGGGGTTGGTTGCTGCCTACAGACAGACAGGGGGGTTGGTTGCTGCCTACAGACAGACAGGGGGGTTGGTTGCTGCCTACAGACAGACAGGGGGGTTGGTTGCTGCCTACAGACAGACAGGGGGGTTGGTTGCTGCCTACAGACAGACAGGGGGGTTGGTTGCTGCCTACAGATAGACAGGGGGGTTGGTTTCTACCTACAGACAGACAGGGGGGTTGGTTGCTGCCTACAGACAGACAGGGGGGTTGGTTGCTGCCTACAGACAGACAGGGGGGTTGGTTGCTGCCTACAGACAGACAGGGGGGTTGGTTGCTGCCTACAGACAGACAGGGGGGTTGGTTGCTGCCTACAGACAGACAGGGGGGTTGGTTGCTGCCTACAGACAGACAGGGGGGTTGGTTTCTACCTACAGACAGACAGGGGGGTTGGTTGCTGCCTACAGACAGACAGGGGGGTTGGTTTCTGCCTACAGACAGACAGGGGGGTTGGTTGCTGCCTACAGACAGACAGGGGGGTTGGTTGCTGCCTACAGACAGACAGGGGGGTTGGTTGCTGCCTACATATAGACAGGGGGATTGGTTGCTGCCTACATATAGACAGGGGGATTGGTTGGTGACTGGTGTCTGGTACTTGGTGTCTGCAGTTTTTTGCCTGGTGTTTGGTGTTTGGTGTCTGGTGTCTGGTGTCTGCTGTTTTTTGTCTGGTGTCTGGTGTCTGGTGTCTGCTGTTTTTTGTCTGGTGTTTTTTGTCTGGTGTCTGGTGTCTGGTGTTTTTTGTCTGGTGTCTGGTGTCTGCTGTTTTTTGTCTGGTGTCTGGAGTCTGTTGTCTGGTGTCTGATGTCTGGTGTCTGCTGTTTTTTGTCTGGTGTCTGATGTCTGGAGTCTGGTGTCTGGTGTCTGGTACTGATGTCTGGTGTCTGCTGTTTTTTGTCTGGTGTCTGCTGTTTTTTGTCTGGTGTCTGGTAAGGGGTGTCTGCTGTTTTTTGTATGGTGTCTGGTGTCTGGTGTCTGGTATCTGGTGTCTGGTGTCTGCTGTTTTTTGTCTGGTGTCTGGTGTCTGGTACTGAGTTCATCATCGTGTTTTTATTTCCCTCTAGCTGCATTCCTGCCAGAGTCCCTGACCATCACAGTCAGCATAGGAGAAGATGTCAACATCTCTTTCACACGCAGGAAAGTGTTTGCAGAGGACGCAGTTATCTATAAGAATGGTAAACCTTTCAGTATGTAGCCTAACTAGTTCTATGTATGTGTTTGTCCCTAACCCTAACCCTATTACAAACTAAAATATATGTTTTAAGTGTGAATAGGCATTGAAGCCTAAAAATACAGGAAATTCACATGAGCACCACAATGCCAACTCCACCCAAGCTCTACCAAGGTTTTCCAGCACACAGCTTTGACCTACTACAGTATCTATGTTGGTATTGTTCTTCAAACTATGTGTATGCAGGTTGTTTAGGATTTAAACCTTCTCAAACAGCCTAGTTCATACTCTTCAGAGGGATAATGGACTTTACAGTGTCCTGCTATTATGTATTCTGGTGTATGCAGCGGGTGAAATAAGTATTGAACACGTCACCGTTTTTCTCAGTAAATATATTTCCAAAGGTGCTATTGACATGACATTTTCACCAGATGTTGGTAACAACCCAAGTAATCCATACATACAAAGAAACCAAAACAAATAATTTCAGAAATTAAGTTATGTGTAATAATGTGTAATGACACAGGGAAAAAGTATTGAACACATGAAGAAAGGGAGGTTAAAAAAGGCATGGATAGCCAAGACAACAACTGAAAACTATCAGTAATCAGCAAATTAATATCAGCTGGTTCAGTCCCAACTGATGGCCTACAAAAAGATCTAATTGACAAGGTGTCACACAAGACACATCTCATGATGGGTAAAAGCAAAGAGCTGTCTCAAGACCTTCGCAACCTAATTGTTGCAAAACATAATGATGGCATTGGTTATAGGCACATTTCTAAGCTTCTGAATGTTCCAGTGAGCATTGTTGGGGCCATAATACGGAAGTGGAAAGAAATTTGCCTTGACCAGGTGCTCCTCGCAAGATTTCTGACAGAGTAGTGAAAAGAATAATCAGAAGAGTTGTCCAAGAGCCAAGGACCACTTGTGGAGAGCTTCAAAAAGACCTGCAATTAGCAGGTACTGTTGTCTCAAAGAAAACAGTAAGTAATGCACTCCACCGCCATGGCCTGTATGCACGCTCACCACGCAAGACTCCATTGCTGAAAAAAAAGCATGTTGAAGCTCGTTTAAAGTTTGCTGCACAACATTTAAACATTTGGAAAAGCCAGTGAAATACTGGGAGAATATAGTGTGGTCAGATGACAGCAAAATTGAACTGTTTGGATGTCACCATGTTTGGAGGAGAAATGGCACTGCACATCACCCTAAAAACACCATACCAACAGTGAAGTTTGGAGGTGGGAACATCATGGTGTGGGGCTGCTTTTCAGCAAATGGTACTGGCAAACTTCACATAATTGAAGGAAGGACGAATGGGCAAATTTACGAGGAGCACCTGGTCGAGGCAAATTTATGGTGAAATGATTGTCTTTCCACTTCCGTATTATGGCCCCAAAAGTGCTCCCTGGAACATTCAGAAGCTTAGAAATGCGCCTATAACCAATGCCATCATTATGTTTTGCAACAATTAGGTTGCGAAGGTCTTGAGACAGCTCTTTGCTTTTACCCATCATGAGATGTGTCTTGTGTGACACCTTGGCAATGAGACCTTTTTGTAGGCCATCAGTTGGGACTGAACCAGCTGGTATTAATTTGCACTGACAGGGGGCTGGATTGCTTTTTAATTACTAATAGTTTTCAGCTGTTGTCTTGGCTTTCCATGGCTTTTTGAACCTCCCTTTCTTCATGTGTTCAATACTTTTTCCCTGTGTCATTTCACATTATTACACATAACTTAATTTCTGAACTTATTTGTTTTGGTTTCTTTGTATGTATGGATTACTTGGGTTGTTACCAACATCTGAAACTTTCATGTCAATAGCACCTTTGGAAATATATTTACTGAGAAAAATGGTGACGTGTTCAATACTTATTTCACCCGCTGTATATACAGTGCATTCGGAAAGTATTTTCCACATTTAGAAAAATTCTCATCAATCTACACACACAACCCCATAATGACAAAACAAAAACAGCTTGGTATATCATGGATGGAAAAGGCATTGTGATGCTCATGTGAATTTATTTTATTTTTAAGCTCAATGCCTATTCTCACTTAAAACATATTTCTAGTTTTTAATTTCCATGGTTATGCAACATTATTATACAACATTCTAATGGTATATGACCACTATACCATGGCTAAGGGCTAATTATTTTTATTTAGTTATTGACTTTTTATTTAACCTTTATTTAACTAGGCAAGGTTAAGAATAAATTCTTGTTCTTAGGGACGACGCAACGCGGAGTGCCTGGATACAGCCCGTAGCCGTGGTATATTGGCCATATACCACAAACCCTCGAGGTGTCTTATTGCTATTATAAACTGGTTACCAGCATCATTAGAATCGTCAAAATAAATATTTTGTCCTACCCGTGGTATACGGTCTGATATACCACGCCCTTCAACCAATCAGCATTCAGGGCTTGAACCACCCAGTTTATAATACAGCATATAACACAGCAATACAAGTTAACAATAACAACAACATAAATAATGTAGTTGTTAGTTTTTACTGATACTGATTGTACCATTCATGGTGTCTATGAACAGCTGAGGTCTTGATGTACACCTGAACAGTAGAACCAGGTGTGGTAGCACTGGGCTTGAACAGAAAAGCCTGCATAACCCTGTTGATCATCTAGAACAATTTAGAAAACTCCTGATACAAACCCTGTAACAAATCATAAACTGCTGAGAAACACCAGTAAAATAGAAATTCATTGCACAAGTACAAAACTCTTGATAGACATATTTATAAATCTGAAATTGGATAGGTGCTCTAAAGCCTCTAAACCCTTGGCAGTATAAATATGAAAACAGGTGAAACTCACAGATTTGGAACAGAATATGCATGTTAAGTATTGATAATGTGCAAAGTACCATGTTTACTGCGTGCATTTGAATTGGTATAAGTCGTTTGTCAGTTCCACATGGGCCAACTTGCATTTCTCCGTGACAGGCGCATTCCCACATCCCCCACTCTGCCATAAAGCACTGTGTCCCTAGGCAGTACCATAGGGATGGTGTGCATGTCACGGAGGAGGGCAAAGACCTCTTCCTTGAGAGTATGAGAGCTGGTCTCTCCTCCGTTCTAGCAGTAGTACACACCACCACACTCACTGCAACCAGGCTGCATGTTTGTGTTCAGATTACAGGCAAGTGTCTAGATCAGCAGTTTACACATGATGACTTCAGCCTTATATGGAAAACCTTGTAATGTAATCAAAACTGTTGCCCCTCCAAACTTATTCAGTCTGAAAGGTGGCAAGTCTAATGGTCGCCTTATGGACTCTTATCTCGTTTTTATCCGACGCCTAGATATTGAGCTAGTTCTGGGCACAAGAATGTAGGATGAACCTAATGCTAATGGCCCTGTTAAAAAGTCGGTATGTGGTTCTCGGTAACAGAAGGACGGCTCATGACAAGACACGGGGAGGGCGTTGTGTACCTCCAATCAAGTTGATTTGTGAATTGTCATTGAGATTGGGGTCATATTATCTTAGATGTGAAGGTAGGGAGATTTTAATTTAACACTGAACTTCAAACATTGCCTGTAATAGATGTGATAAGGGTCTATAATCACCAAATCAGCACTCTTACTCTGAGAGGCATGAAACATTATTTTTTTACCTTTATTTTACTAGGCAAGTCAGTTAAGAACAAATTCTTATTTTCAATGACGGCCTAGGAACAGTGGGTTAACTGCCTTGTTCAGGGGCAGAACGACAGATCTTTACCTTGTCAGCTCGGGGATTTGATCCAGCAACCTTTCGGTTACAGGCCCAACACTCTAACCACTGGGCTACCTGCCCACGGTTCAACAATATTCAACCCCTCATGTTAACACTGATCATTGGACTCCTCCTCAGTAAAACGTATTGTCTCTTCCAGGCTCCTTCATCCACTCAGTGCCTAAGAATGAGATCCCAGATATCCTGGTGTACCCCGTCCAAGGAGTGAAGTCCTCAGACGCAGGACTCTACACAGCCAGGTCTATCGCTGGAGCCAAGTCCACATCAGCCATCACCAGGCTCATTGTCAGAAGTTTGTACTACCCAATACTAGTTAATACAACCCAATACTAGTTAATACTACCCAATACTAGTTAATACTACCCAATACTACTGTAGTACTACCAAATACTAGTTAATACTACCCAATACTACTGTAGTACTACCCAATACTAGTTAATACTACCCAATACTACTGTAGTACTAGCCAATACTACTGTAGTACTACCCAATACTACTGTAGTACTCCCAATACTATTGTAGTACTACCCAATACTACTGTAGTTCTACCCAATACTACTGTAGTACTACCCAATACTATTGTAGTACTACCCAATACTACTGTAGTACTACCCAATACTACTGTAGTACTACCCAATACTACTGTAGTACTATCCAATACTACTGTAGTACTAGCCAATACTACTGTAGTACTACCCAATACTACTGTAGTACTAGCCAATACTACTGTAGTACTACCCAATACTACTGTAGTACTCCCAATACTATTGTAGAACTGCTTTCTAACAAGTGTTTTATGTTTTAATCCTAGAATGTAAGCCTGACCTGTGGGGTCCTATCTGTGAACATAGCTGTCCTCAGTGCTCTAACGGAGGGGTCTGTCATGACGAGACAGGAGAGTGTATCTGTCCACCCGGCTTCATGGGACACACCTGTGAAACTGGTAAAAACAGCACATCCTCTATTAGGGTATCACTGTATCAGTACATCCTCTATTAGGGTATCACTGTATCAGTACATCCTCTATTAGGGTATCACTGTATCAGTACATCCTCTATTAGGGTATCACTGTATCAGTACATCCTCTATTAGGGTATCACTGTATCAGTACATCCTCTATTAGGGTATCACATTTCCTATCTGTGAATGTACAGTACATCTCCTATCTGTGAATGTACAGTACATCTCATATCTGTGAATGTTCAGGGCCTTCAGAAAGTATTTACACCCCTTTCTATTTTTTTAAATGTTTTTATTTAACCTTTATTTAACTAGGCAAGTCAGTTAAGAACAAATTCTTATTTACAATGACGGCCTACACCGGCCAAACCCGGACGACACTGGGCCAATTGTGCGCCGCCCTATTGGACTCCCAATCACGGCCAGATTGTGATACAGCCTGGAATCGAACCAGGTGCAGTGTCTTAGACCACTGCGCCCACTCGGGAAATCCATTTTCAGGTCTTGCGATAGATTTTCAAGTTGATATAAGTCAAAACTGTAACCAGGCCCCTGAGAAACATTCACTGTCTTCTTGGTAATCAACTCCAGTGTATATTTGGCCTTGTGTTGTAGGTTATTGTCCTGCTGAAAGGTGAATTCATCTTCTGTTGGAAAGCAGACTGAACCAGTTTTTCCTCTAGCCTGTACCTAGCTTTATTCAGTTTCTATTTATCCTAAACTCCCTAGTCCTTGTCGGTGACAAGCATACCCATAACATGATGCAGCCACCACCATACCCATAACATGATGCAGCCACCACCATACCCATAACATGATGCAGCCACCACCATACCCATAACATGATGCAGCCACCACCATACCCATAACATGATGCAGCCACCACCATACCCATAACATGATGCAGCCACCATCATACTCAAAACATGATGCAGCCTCCACCATACCCATAACATGATGCAGCCTCCACCATACCCATAACATGATGCAGCCACCACCATACCCATAACATGATGCAGCCACCACCATACCCATAACATGATGCAGCCACCACCATACCCATAACATGATGCAGCCACCACCATACCCATAACATGATGCAGTGATGTGTTGTGTTGGATTTGCCCCAAACTTAACACTTTGTATTCAGGACAAAAACTTTGCAATATTTTAGCAGTATTACTTAAGTGCTTTGTTACAAACAGTGTACATTTTTTTGGAATATTTGTATTCTGTACAGGCTTCCTTCTTTTCACTCTGTTAGTTATGTTAGTATTGTAGAGTAACTACAATATTGTTGATCCATCCTCAGTTTTCTCCTTTCACAGCCATTAAACTCTGTAACTGTTTTAAAGTCATCATTTGCCTCATAGTGAAATCCCTGAGTGGTTTCCTTCCTTATTGTCTACTGAATGTGTCCTGGCTGATTATGTGTCCTGGCTGATTATGTGTCCTGGCTGATAATGTGTCCTGGCTGATAATGTGTCCTGGCTGATAATGTGTCCTGGCTGATTATGTGTCCTGGCTGATTATGTGTCCTGGCTGATTATGTGTCCTGGCTGATTATGTGTCCTGGCTGATAATGTGTCCTGGCTGATTATGTGTCCTGGCTGATTATGTGTCCTGGCTGATTATGTGTCCTGGCTGATTTTGTGTCCTGGCTGATTTAGTGCTTTGGTCTGTTATCTTGCTCTTTGGAATGTTTCCAAATCACCATGGAATGTTGGTAGGAACTTCAGAATGCTGGAATGCCATTTGTTTTACGGTGTGTGGTGTGGTCAGGGCAGTAACCAAGAGCTGTCAAGCTAAGCATATTACCCTTAGTATGTGTATTGAGTGATTTTAGTGCCTTAATTACAGTCCATATATTCAGGATGATTTATTTTTAAGTATTTATTAAAATATTGAATGACATTACATGTTGTCTATATTTCTGCATGTGTACCAAGATGTACTAATGAACCTAAGCCTAATCAAACCGTCATTGATTTTCCAGTGTGTGGCGAAGGGAAGTTTGGGAGGACGTGTAAAGAGTGGTGTAGAGATGGATACTGCAGGTCAATGTTGTTCTGTCAGAGAGACCCATACGGCTGCTCCTGTGGTACTGGCTGGAGAGGATTCAACTGTAGTGAAGGTGAGGGGAGAGGACTTGTTTCTACACTGATATACATTGATATGTTAATGATACCAGAATACCATAACGTTTGGTGTCCTATCTGGTTGGGGTTATAATGGTCACCTACAGTGGTTTGCTAAACTACAGTGGTTTGCTATTCATAGATAGTACTGTCATGCATTTCTGGGTTTGTCCCTGTGTCTCCAGCTTGTCCTCCAGGGTTCTATGGAGCTGGCTGCAAGCTGACGTGTGAGTGTGGTGACAAGAGACAGTGTGACCGGTTCCGTGGCTGTGTGTGTGTGGGACGTCACGGTGCTCGCTGTGAGAAACAAGGTAAAAACATCAAATAGTTTTAAACTTAGTAACGTCAGCTCCACAAACTTTCCACTATCATATTAAAGCTATGTTGATGTTGTTACTGTTCCCTGAATTGAGGAATTCAGTACATTGTTGTTGTTGATGATGATGATGATGAAGATGTGCCTTTAGACAGGGCACCTGTCGTAGTCAGTAACCTCATGGATACGGAGTTGAACGCTGGGATTCAGTACGTTGTCAACTGTAGCGCCATGGGCCAACCAGCACCTCTACACAGGGAGATCATCCTACTCAAACCAGACAAAACCAGAATATATGTAAGTGTTAATCTGTGTGCGCTGTCTTGCCAACTCCTGGTCATAGACACACTGGTGTCAAGACAGCACACACAGATTTGGGACCAAGCTATATAAAGTAGCACAGAAATGATTAAATTGGATATGTATGTGTTTCTTTATGTAGATGTAAGTTTATTTAAGAATGTAAAGAGTCATCAGCATTTAAGCAACAATCAGCCCATTGGCTGTTTCTTCTAATCAAATGCTTAATTCATGGCACTAATATGAGATTCTATTTCTATGATTTGATTGATATTTTCCTAGGCATTCGACACTGATATGATGAATGACCAGACCACGTCTAAGTTCAGGGTGGATAAGATCACTGAGAGAGATACTGGTCGTTGGATCTGCCAGGTGAAAACTACAGCAGGGCAGGCCGAGAGAGAGTTCAGGGTCAACGTCAAAGGTAGAGACAACCTCTTCTCCTTCTTCTTTGTCCTCTTTTTCATGAAAATGTCTTTCATTTTGTGAATGTCGATTTGAACAGTTTTC